>OW796091.1:9991302-10190353 GCA_941860345.1 Chrysodeixis includens
GTAGCGTGTTACCGCCAGCGCCATCTATTGGCGCAGTGACGGAGACGTGTGGCGTCATGACGCGCACGACGGAAAAAAACGTCACTCAAAAAATAACGTTTTGTTGAGTCACATATTTTTCACAATATTTTATTAATTTTCTGTAAGATAATATACGATTATAAATAAACGAATAAAATAATTATTGAACACTGCTTTTCAAACATAGCGTATGGGGCAACTTGTACCTATAGCATTATTGGTCACATTAAGGCATAGATCGATATAATTATTAGCCTTAACCATATCCCCACCACAGGCCCTCAGAATAAATTATACTCATATCATTTTCACTCACAATTCTCCACAGGTTGTGTACCGAACTTCGCAGTCTTGATAGAAAGCTTCATCATGTCCGAGCAGCCGTTGAGCAAGGCGACGCAGTCCGCGCCAGACTGCGAGTCTTTCTTAGTGATGAGGAGGAGCGCTTGGTAGAACATACGGATGAAACGCATGCGGCAAGCTAGGCCGGTCCATGCTGATGATACACTGTCCTGGATGTTATATATGAAATTGGTAATAGTGGTTGGGACATACGGATAGATAGATAAACTGTGATGAAAAATCTGTAAGGTTTCTGTTTTCTTGGTAAATAGTAAAAATACCTATGGAAATGTAAAAAGGAAGTATTGAATTACTACTAGCAAGTGTTTTACAGGATTTGTGCAAATACATGTGGGTTAATTATTGAACATATTAATCAATTTTGCATACATATGAGGTAAAATTCTAATTGGTATGAAAGTTACTCTGTCTGTTATGCTTTCATGACTTAACCACTCAAACATTGTAATAATTGTCTACATGCGAATGCTGTGTTCTCCTTTATTTAAGGAATCACAACCCAAATGTATACCATTCTCTTTTGTCTTATAATTTATCTTAATATTATGTATTCTTCGCTGGAGATCCTTAGCATAAATACTTAAATAAATATTTTTTTGGGATGAAGATAGCTAGCTAAACTCAATACTCAATACTCAAATGTTTATTGCATTCCACATGTTAGTTTAGGTGACACTCCAAGAAAAGACAGGTTCTTTACAGCTGTAATAATCAATAACCCGACGAGCGAAGGCGCGGGTATAGTCAGTGACATTTAGAATATAATCTTTGAATATATTTGCTTACATCTTCATCGCTACTGCTATCTCTAACTTTCTTGTTCAACTCCTCCTCTTGCTCACGGAGCATTAAAACGCACTTTTGCTCGCTGACTTCAAGCCGCGCGTCGTAACTGTTGCCGGTTTGCGGGTTCGAGCCAAGACGATAACCGTAACCCATCGGTAGGAAGTCTTCCTCTTCGAATACTTGGGCCCTGAGGAAGAAATATTTTATATTATTTACCTTTAGTTGAAAGTAATAATTATAGCTGAAAGTAGTAATATATTGTGTTATTTGGTTTTAAAACGACATTGCAATGGTTAACCAATTAAAATTGGCATACTTAATTATAATGAATCAGAAAAATGAGGTAATAACAAAAATATTAACAAAAGTGTAAAGTAATGACTCTATTACGGTCAACAGTATAGATAATATTTATATGTGTAATAAGTTTCACCATCTAAGACCTTACATTGTGGATACCACACTATTTGAGTACAAATTCTGTTTATAATGTCAAACTAAATCTAATAAAATAAAGAAAATTATCTAAAACTTACTTGTTAATACAATCTCTGATGCAATCCAGCAGTTTATAAATAGCAATACAATATGCTTTCAAAACTTTATTGTTGATAGAATGTGGTTGATGAAGGTACAGGTTTGTGAAGACAGTCTGAGCTAGCGAGTGGCCTTCCAACCACGACACTATACATGCCATGGTCGCATCCATAATGCCTATCATTTCTGAAGGCTCCAGGACACCTATTTTTAACTTGCCAGCCTGAAATTTAAGAAATGTTAAAGTGTTGTGATAGACATACATTTAATAGCATTTTATTTACATCAAATAATACTTAAAAATTTATTTTTCATCTCTTTGTAAGACTTCGTTGTATTAAACACAATACTGACTCCTATCCAGTATTTCTGAAGGTTTTTATGCAAAAAGAAGTGACAGAGCGATTACAATATTGCTAAAGTTTATAAATTAATAGAAAAGCATTTTAAAATTGCTGCATAGAAGTTAGCAAGTCTTGTTCATTTTTTCCTTACTTAAACTACGAGTAAATCATACTGTGATATACATATATTAGTCAGACTGTATGATAATTGCGGAGTCTTTGAAGTTAAATTATTTTAAAGAATAATACTTACAGCCACAGCCTGCTGGAAGTTTAAAGGCTTTGGATTGCCACGGTTGCAGAGCATGCCGGCATCCATTTTAGGGTCCATCATCTCAATGGCCGACATGGCTTCAAACAAACCAAATAAATGGCCATCATGAAGCAGTTCTCCAAGTTGTAGATCTAAAATTAATATAATATCAATTTCAACAAGGATTACTAAAATCCAGTGGTTTAAATTATCTCATTATTTTATGCTATATTTAGATCCTGTGAGAACAAACCAAGCTTTAGTATTACAGACAATAACTTATTATAGCCATTTGTCATTGCACTGTAAAAGTACAAAAATACCATCTAAATTTGACTTTACTTTCAGAAATTACAGTTGTGTTATGACAAATGCTGATTATGTATAAGAAAGTTGCTTTGATAATATTCAACATAGTTTTATTCTTAGTTAAACCTTGGTAGTAATAAAATTGGGTATCTCGAAGTAATAAGCAGAATTTTATTCAATCTAATAAGAGTGGTCGCCAGCCTCAAAATGACTTGGAAAAGGGCTTGGCATATGATTAAACTCATATTTAAGTATACTTAACTAGCTGTTGCCATAACTTTGTTTGTATGAAAAAATACAGATGAAAAATGGAGGAGTATGGTAACTAACATTGTGACATGGGAATAATATGTATAAGATTAGGTTTATTGGTTACTTGCCTTGAATATGTTTGAAGAAATCACTTGTTATGTCTACCCAGTTGTAGATGACCTCAGGTGCTGCCCCCATTGGCTCCATTGTCCTAAATAATATTTGAAAATAGTACTTATATCACATTGCAGTAAGAGCGAGTAAGAGGTTAAAATACAAAGACAAAACTAATAATACTTTAATAACCATAATTAGGTATAATACTTATTTAATTATTTACATGGTTGATTTTAAGATTATTAGATACCTGACTCTAATCACTGTACCACTATTCATTTAGGTTTATCACTATCCATAGTTTGAATAGATCAAATTACTTTCTTATTTCTGATGTTAAATGGTTGTGGTTGTAATGCTCAAATTTACTTTTATATATTCATCTTCGATTCTATACAATACTACAGGAATTTAAATGTGGAATTATTCATACAAATCTCACTTTTGTATAACAAATGGGAGCAGTACAAAAGTATGGTCTAAAAATATTCAACATGCACTATGTGTTGTTCTGGAGTTAGTACTTCAAAGAACATAAAATTAAAGCGGTAAACTGTAATCTAAAAAACTACGAAAATATACATAATACTGCATAATTAACTTCTTTTATAAGCTAAATATACAGCCAATATAAAAAATCAAAAGGTGTCAAACACAAGCCGGTACTTTAAGATGTCGTATCAACTACTCATGCAGTATACAGTGAAATAACTATACATAATTCCGTAATACAAAAGAAGACTTAAAAATTAAGAATAACTACGAGATATATCATACATATAATAAATACCAAAACACTAACTAGCATGCGAAGAGTACTAACCCGTCACCATAATAATCATCATTATCACCCATTATAAAGTGCACTTCAGTATCTACAGTAAAGAAATACTAAATTACCATTAATTTTGTAGAAGACTTGTGTACATAATACAAATAAGAATACTATAAATTGTAATAAGACCCACAATTCTTTTGCACCTCCCTCGAACCGAATCGTTCAACAATCAATAGCTTGTCAAAGTCATCTTTTTTTGTCAAACGGTAGTCTTGTACTTTTAGTCGATTTAGTTTCGTTTTGTTACTAAAACGTTTTGTGTGATTAATTATCATTGTTATTTAAGTACTAATTTATTATTTTACTAAATATTAATAATTTCTTACTTGAAGGATATCAGGAGAATTCAGAAAATATGAAATCAAACGACAACTTAATAAATTATTAAATATATTTAACACTATTATTGAAGACAGAATGTTGCGTGGTTACATTAGCATTTTCGATAACGGTATCGTAAACATCTCCATTCAACTGTGGTGGGGGTGCGCCCGGTCCGGTTATCTGGTTTGTGTTTGGCTTTGTCAAACTTATTCCACCAAGTCCTAAGTCCATGCAGTCGAAGTGCAGAATCTGTTGACAATAAAGTTGATTAGTAAGCAACGTAAAATGACGCAAATTTTTTTAGTCGATTTTTAAATTAAATACATTTTTGGCCTTTACCAAACTTTCTAGCTTAAAGGTAAAACGCATGAATTGATGGGATTTTCGAACCTAGTTCCCATATAAGTAATTTCTATTGTCTGAGTGATCTAGGACAAAAATGACCAACAATTTTTATCGGTGCCTAAGGTAAACACTTACCAACACAGGTGCTTTATCGACTCTTGTGTCCCAATCCATACAAACATGCATTTTGGTGAAGTCGATAGTGATGTCGAAGAGTCTGATGCACATGTCTAAGATTGTGATCGGCACGTACGGTACTGGGATCGGTATGCAGAATGGTGGAGGGTTACTGGCTGTAAAAAGAAAGAATATAATAAAGTTTAAGCTAAAGGTCTCTTAACATCGAGTCGCAAAGGGATTGGCAAGAAAATTGCTGATAGGTAAAAAAAAATGACTCTGATTCCATTTGCATCTGGTACCATTAAAACAGTACCTACCATACCTAAATAAATTTAGCGCAGCTTCTGATAGTACGAACCCCAGATTGTTTTTAAAAATAAAGACATCCTTTTTTACCAAATAAAAATGAAACAAATCACTTCATTTACGAGTATGTTGTATGGCTGTGGTAAACCGTAAAAGAGGTATTGTGTTGTACTTACCTGAATATGATCTATGGAATATACTCTCGTTGTTCATCGTTACTTGTAGATCCAGTAAACCCTCATTGGGATCAAAGACAAGATCAGCGCAAGCTGAAAAAAACATTCCATCAATATCTTATACTCGTTAGAAAAGACTAGTAGAATATTTACCCACTGCAAACTGTCCTTAGGAACTACGAGGTAGGTACTCGTAGGTACTTTAAGCTTTTAAAGGTAGACCAAAGAAAATAATGTTAGCTTGACCAGTTTTGTCATGATATCCTGATCACTTTTTAGGCTTTATACAATTCATTCTTTTCATTTGAAAATATTTTCGCTCTCTGAAGAACTGCATTCAGCAATGAACGCTAAAGTATAGGCTAATAGGCTTATCATCTATTTGTTTAGCTTCTTCATAAGCCTCGATGATGGAGAGAGAGAGAGATGGAGATACCATTTCCTTCATACAAGAAAACTGCTACTTACTTTGTCTATCAAAGTTGAACGCTGGGATGCGCATTCCAGAACAACAGTTGCATTTCAAGCCATCGCAGTTACACCGTCCTCCACGGAACGGCAGCCGCAAACGCCAGCCGGGCTGGTACCACGGCCGGGGCATCATCTTCTTTATTGTCTGCGATATAAGGTATACTATTGTTTACACGTTCAAATTGGAGTTGAATATTTTTTTACACAAAAGGGAATCATTAAGACCTTCAGTGTCTTTAGTCTGACTTCTAACCAATAAATATACATTCCTTATAATATTTTGTCCCATCTTATAACTTTTCTAGAGTTGGACATGATTTAAAAGATGAAAATAGTCTTCAAATCTAAATGGGAAAGTGCTTGCTTGATATTAATAATATTGTAAATACGAAAGTATGTAAGTATGAAAGGATGTTTGTTACCCTTTCACGCATTAACAGCTAATCCAATTTGGATGTTGATATGGAGTCAGTTGACAACTTGGATTAACACATACCTAGGCTTTTTACCTAACTACGCAAAGGAAGGTTTATGTTTTGCAGCTATACCCGACATCAATACGGGCAAAGCCGCCGGTAAAAGTTAGTACTCAATAAACAAAACAACTTACGGTATTGGTGTCCAGATCGTAGTAAATAGAAAAATCTGTCACGTCCATTGCATTGTCTTCTTTATTATTGTTGAAAAAATGCCGGTTGGTTCGCGATGCATCACCTAAAAATGTAAATTAACGTTAATGTCTGACAAAAACACGAATAAAAACAGATTGGCGACTACACGTCGCGTCTAATTAGATAGTTAAATGAGAATCGGGCCGACTACTTAATGTATACTTAGTTGCAGTAATTAATGCAACGTAACGTTAATTTAGTCGTCTGGCACTAATCGTAAACAATACGGCAAGTGATACTTGGGAATACCAGACCGTTAACACATGCTCGAAAACTTTACACGCAAGTAAAAACAGGACTCACCTGAACCGAATTGCACGGCGCACAGAAAAACAAAAAACGCGATCGTCTTTGTTTTCATTTTAACAAGTTCGTCAACCTATGGACTACCGGCTCTAGGGACCAAATTCAAATGATCGTTTTCCGATACCCTATGTCGATACTTCCAAAGGTAACTAAGTATTTGTATGCAAGGTATGCGATGCGCGAGCGCAACTGACTTGCGGTACTTTCTCGAGAGAAACTCCTGCGCATCGGATCGATGCGATACCACCACTGTTCGGATAATGGCTAGGTATTTTCACGTATATATTTTCACGCATCTCCACGAATGTTAAAATGAATAATTAGTCGCATTATGAATACTGTAAAGTCTGTGTCTAATAGCGCACGAGTTATTAAGGTAATGGTGACCTTTGAATGGAGACCGATCTGTCTGTCTGATGGACTGTTGACAGCTTCTAGCTATTTATACTTTCTTCTTAACATTAATTTCTTGTTGGTTTAATTTTGTAACAAAGATTAGCTTAATCACTGTTACTAAAGGTAGATAGATTTATTTTCTCACTACGTAATATCATCACTAGTATAAGACAAAGTCGCTCCCCCCTGTCTGTCTGTCTCTAAGTATACTTAGATCTCCAGGCTAAAACTGCGCAATGGATTGTGGTACGATTTTTCATGGATGGATTTCATCATTTTCATGCTAAAGAGGAAAGTTTATTGTATAATACATCAGTATTGCACTTGTACAAAGTTAGGTACCTACACTAATAGTTAATAAAAAGTTATTTGTTTAGAGTCTACTGCTTGCTTTGTGAGATATTTAAACAAAAAAACAAAACAGACTTTTTCTAACTGTATTATTTTCTCTAGCATTCGCCTAGTAGTTGGGTCTACCTAGGTAGTAGGTAGTACTGTTAAGACCCGCATTTTCTATTTGATTGTATTTACAAACACGCGAAGAATTTAAACTACAGTATTTTAATAATGGATGTTTGTAACATGGTTCAAATGTGTCACAGCAGATAGTCTAGCTTCGGACTTTTAGATATATATTTTATAGGCAATGTGTATAATCCGGCATTGCATAGAATGCCTAGGCATACTATTACTATTTTTACAGAAAGGAATTTCGCAAGTAAAACCGCAGGGCGATACTAGTTATCAACTGGCTAGAAATAATGTCTCCTTTTTAAATCAACTCATAATTATCATAGTTTGCAATTGATATAATACTTTTTCCTTTTTTTTATTCATTCCTAGAGGTGTAAATGACCAGTAGCATGTGTAATTTAAATATCACATTACAATATCATAGATGGAAATTCTAATTACCTTTTTAATGTTATGTAAAGTCGTCAGCGCTTAGGTCTGGTGTGAATAACCTGGTAACAGGCGTGACTTCTTTATGACAAGGAGTGGTTCCATAAAACGTGAACGCAGGAATGTTCATCAATAAGAAATAGACACAATTTAAATATTATATTCTCAAAATCCAGCTCCACTACCTTTACTATGAAAAAAAAAAGGTTTTATTTTCAGACGTGTGTTTGTCGGAGCAAAATCTAATTAATCAGTAAATGAACTTCGGAATTGCTGGTCATAATGTTATTGTTGCAAGAAATATCCAACTCACTTGGGTTCTTTCCCGTCAGGCTCTATTAAAAACTGGTCTAGGTTTGTACTTTGTGGTATGAGCGTAACAAATAAACGGACTTTCATACTGACGTATGCATTTATAATATTAGAATGGAATTTAATTTTATGGTATGATTGTTTACAGTCAGCTTTTAAACCAATTATAGCTTCTAGATGGTCTTTAAAGGCACATAAAATCTATGTTTTATTGCAGTAAGCTCGTAAACAAATGGCAGGAGGCCTACTGTCACCTGTGAAAGTAAAATATTTGAAGTTGTGAAAAAGAGACGCGGGTATAAATCGTGTAATGCACCGTCTCGCTCTCACAACTGTAAGTTTTTCTAGGTGATTGCAGACTCAAGAAAAGCATAATCTCTATCATAAACTATAAAGAACTATTATTTTTTTAAAGCCTAATAAAAGTAAGTCCCTACTCATACTCAGGATTTAAATAAATAAGCTTATAATTCTAAAATAATTTATTAAATAACTTAATGCAATTTCATAGACAGAGTCATTTAAATACAAGCTTTAAACTTTGAACGTTGCAACGCGGTGATGGTCACTGGCGAATAGTGAATAACAGAGCACGTAGACAAGTTGCATTTTTCCGGATGCTAATCGAATTATTTAAAATTAAATGTATTGATTTGCCAAGGTCCTTCATCGAAAACAATGTCATATCCATACAATTTTATCAGCGCTAAATATAGCGCTGATAAAATTAAATGCGTTGCGTGTGTGCGTTAAATTATTTATAATAATATAGGTAATAACCTATATTATTATAAATAATTTAACTAGTCTACGGGTTCTGATTCACTATCGCCTGGTACTCATTTTATTTCTCAAATAGATCACCGAATACAGATCTGACAACGTTTTCATCGTAATCCTCGATGTCGTCCTCTCCAGCGTCGATGACAGCGTCTACTCCTCCTTGTGGGTTCGGGATGGGAAGACCACCACCTTCATCCGGCTTCACCATGACCAGGCCGTTAGCTCCCATCCTGGGAAACAAGAGTTGCGATTAGAATCATCTAATCATTGTGATTTAGTAGCACTATGGATCCTTACAAGTATCATCTTGTTGTGTATCAACTCGAAAATCACTCGTGGAATTGTAGGTATATTTTTGTCTGGTGATATTATTATTTGGTAAGTTTAATGATCGTTATTTTCAGCCCCTATAGCCAAATCATATTTCTAGTGTATGGTGTAATGACATTTCGTTTTGACAAATCACATGATTTAGAATTTTAGACTGGTCATAGTGGTCATACCGAAACATTTAAGCATTTTCTTTTAACTTAAAAAATCGCTCAAACGATTGTGAAAATATCACTATCGGCTAGAGGGTCTGGTGTCCTGTAGTAAATCTATTGATAACCAGTCCTAGTATGATTATAACAAGATTATTGGTTAGGTATAGCTTATAATTAGGGACTTTCATTAGAGGTCGTTGCACTGCACTAATGTACACTTGTGAATTCCTAAAGTACATAGGGTTAGTGACACGTGCAATTATAATATCGCAACATAGCGGTAAATGACCCGTGACTTTAATTATATTCATTGTTTGAAGAATCTTAAAAATACTAATAAGTAATTTGTCTTTGCATTTTAATTAAGGTTTTTGAACTTTAAATCTGATTGCCATTTCCGTAGCGACAAAAATGTTAGTTAATGGTATGACAGTAATAAAGTGAACCTTTCTAAATACAAATTCTATTTAGAGTACCTAGAAGTGTCAACAAAAACATAGTGAAAGAGAACCTCAACGCCTGAACAACATAATTTCAAAATAATAAACGACAATTTAAATATCTGATAAGATTGAAATCGAATGTTTATCTTACAGTTACGACGCTATAAAGTAAATTTTATTACAGAACGTTAATTTGAGAAAGTATTTGTTTACAAAGAAGATCTTAGGCATGTCTTAAGTAGAAAGTATGGGTAATTTCTTAGCCGTCACTTACCGAAGGCAGTCAAAAGCAAAATTGAAGAGCTCGAACGACCGCCAGTGTCCTGTCATTGCTAAACAAAAGTGAAAGTTCCGTCCTGGGAAGAATACGTTGTAAAACTTCGCGCATACTTTCAAGTTGTTTATTCTTGGCGGACTTATGCATATCGGTTTGGGGTTTTTGCCTGGAAATAATAAAATTACATCATTTTAATATTTTCTTACTACGACTTTGTATTGTACTGAAAGGAAAAAAAAACATCTGAACCGGAATTATGTGGATTTTTTGTATCTTTATCTAAAAGTTACAAAAAAAGTTAAACTATCGTAAAAAAAACATTACTTTATACAATCGCCTATCAAACTAATCATATTAAAAAGAAAACTTAAAAAAAACAATAAAACCAATATCAAAAAAGAAAATAAATTGTAAGCTCACCTGACATCGAGTTTTCATACAGAATCCTATTATTAAGAGACATAGCGACATCAAAAGCGAAATCTCCTGGCCGATAAGTCACTCGCATACAGGCCTTCTGGTTGAAAAGATCCAATACGGGCCCCGAACAGCATTTACAGACTCCTTTATCACAAACACAACGCCTATTGGTGGTCGGAGGAGCTGTTGTCACATTCCCAGATTCCGGATTCTGCCTTGATAGGAGAGACCTCACAAGAGTCTCACTTGTGTTAGTCCTCAATTGTTGGAGAATAAGCAAGAAATCGTCAGGGACTTCGAATTGTTCTGATCCATTGTTAAAGTTTTCGTCTGTTCTGTTGATTTTGTCTTCTATAGAAGCTAAAATCAAGAAAAAAAAATATTACTTCTGATATAAAATATGTGCTATGGCCGACTCAATGCTTGAGGCATTCTGTACTAGCCAACCAAGAAGTGGTAAAGATAAAAAAAAATTCTGAATTTAGTTTATTTAAGGCAAATAATTTCTATAGTAAAATATGTGGTGTTTTGACTCACCTGCTTGTAAATTATGTATGCACAAAAATCCAATTAATAAAATCACTATGCACATTTTCATTGATTTTGTAGCGCAAATCTGCGCGTGCGTCTATCGTCTGAACGGGCCCGGCACTCCAGTTCACATGCACGACATTGAACCGGTTCAACGGTAGCAGTGAAAGATTTCTTATCTCAATAATACACTTTCACGTGGTCTGTTTGCATCACCTTGATTTTAAGCCAATAAAAAAACTTGAACTTGTTAAAAATATATTTGGTAACAATTATCGATTTTAAATCAATTAAATAATTTACATTTCTTAGGTAGTACAATCACAGTATATCAAGAGTCGCCTAAAAAGTCGCCGAACGCGTCGCCGATGGCGTCTAATGGGCCGCCATCGTCGTCGTCTGAGCCCCCGCCGCCGAACAAGCCTTCACCGTCAAATACGGAGCCGGCTGCGTTCTCCAGGAAGCCGCCGCCGCCGTCGTCATCGTCATCACGGTCGGTGTTGCCAAATAGATTGACTGGTGCGGGCCCTGATGAGACCGGCTTTGGTTTTAATCCTGTTTGGAGTCCTTTTGTTCCTAGGCTGGAAACAAAATAAAAATGACCAAATTGTTTAATTTGCTCAAAGATATGTTACAGTTTGTGACGACCTTTTTAAATATTCTAATACATTTGTTAAAAACACAAGTTAATAAATTAGGCATTTAACACAATCTCGCATATTTACTTGAAATTTCTTCTTTAATTTTTATGGTGTAAACTTACCTGAAACATCTAAAAGACGCAGAGTATACAGGGAATCCTCCAATATCAGCACTGATATCCAAACAGGCGTGCGCATTTCTGTTTCTTATCCGTATATTCGATATTTCGAGACAAACGCGTACGAATGGAACTCTTCTAGGATTGAAACAAATCGGCGGCGGGTCGCTAGCTGAAATGACTTTCTATTAACACTTAAGTCTAGTTCCATTGATTTTAAATAACCATTATGAATTTATTAGAAATCTTATTAGTATTCAAACTATGTCTAAATGGCGAAAAAGTTTTTAATCAGTTCATTTCGATTCTTACCAGAAACACGTCGTCGAACGACGGTGTTGTTGTTGATGGTCATTCTGACATCGAAAACGAAGTCTTCAGGAACAAAGGTGATGTTTCCGCAGGTTTTCATTCGGAATCTGTCCATTAAAGCCCCTGTGCAACATCCACATTGTCCAGCCCGGCAGGCGCAAGGGAATCTTATGACTTGGCCGGGTACTGCTGGTTGTGCTGGCTGACTTGCTACCTCATCCTGTAGTACTGGGGTCTGAGTTATGACGGGAGTTGGAGTACTAGCCACTGGAGCCACTGCTACTGGTTCTTGTAACGCTGCAGGCTCACTGACAGCCTCAACCGTCTCTTCTGGGATTTCTGGTATTTCTTCATTTTCTTCTTCATCTTCAATTTCATTATCATAATCATCACCCTGAACGTTAATAGGTACCGTGATAGTTATAGGTGACTTTAGTACTGGAGTAGGTTGTAACGCTTGTCTCCAAACAGACAAAGGTACTTTAAAATTAATTACTTTGTACGCTTTATCACCTAGAATTAAAAAAAAACTATTGTCAAAAACAACAACAGCAAAAAATAATTGATTTAATTTGAATTTACTTACCGAATACCAAATGTCGATTCGCTATCATGATCAGTAAAAACAGTTTTATTGACGGACCCATCTTGTTCCGATATATCACGTTGTACAGTTAAGCCTGACACCTCATTACGAATTGTAAGCGTAGCAAGTAACAGGGACTATTTAACGGTCGACCACTAAACATCCGATGTTTATTTTAAGCTTCACAGTCATCGATAGGAACAAGTTTTAAATTTTAATGCCAGTACGAGAGAAAGTTGAAATTTAAAACTATAATATGTTGCTTTCAATGTATTACGTGAAATGAATCAAAATTAATATTATTATTTGCTTGTTAGTGTTATTGAAATGACTTGGTTTTAGTTTCCTTATGGAACTAATCACCGTTTCATGTCATAGCAAATGTGTTTTTGAACGTAAGTAATTATAGTGAAAGTTTTGTAAAATTTGTAGTTTATTTGTTCTATCCTTATTATCAATCTAATTAATCTAACCGAAGCAGAAAGTTTAAAATGCATAATGACATTCATAAATTTCTTTTCAATTTCGTTTGTATTGAGAATCCTAAATGTAGCCAATTTACATATTAACGATGAATTAAAAGCCATTTTATTGATAAACGATTAATTAAGCTTCTTTAATAACATTCACTGTTCAGAGGTGATAAATCTTAAAGTTATTTTAGTCCATTGAAAGTATGTTCAGTCCGCAGACTTATGTCATAAATATTCATAGTTCCAATTATTATTCGGCGCCACTTGATATTTTATGGGCAATAATTTTACGCATTTAAAATTGAATACTAACAAATAATGCTTATGTGGCAGATTTATGCTACATTGATAGATTTATAATAATGATGATCTATTTCAGCGTAATAGCATATTACGAAATGCATTGAAGCATTTTTTTTTTGTAATTCTTGTGTAAGTAAATTTATGATCATTTTATTAGTGAAAAGTAAGTTTATTTTAACAGACCTTAAATATACTTTCAATCATTACTGTGTTTAGAATAGGTTATGATAAGATTATATTGACTAACTACTAATTTTATGTGATAAAATTGTAATTGAAATCTAAAAATTGTAATCTACTTTATAGCTCTAAAATAAAATTGGTATAGCATCAATAAAGTTGCTTTGTCTCAAATACGGGATAAATAAATGAAAACATAATTTTCAAAACATTTTACTGTTCATCCATGCAAAATAAATAATCTCATACAATTTTTTCTATTTACAACACACACAATAAATAATTTAGTTCAACAATAAATAATTTCTACAGCTACTTAGACCTAGTCTGACTATGACGTCATGCTTGTGACCATTCACCACGCATCATTTTATTCTGTCTTCTCCTATCTTTCCTGTTCTTGTGGTCCTTCCTCATCATTAAAGCTACGTCACTTATGGTGTCAACGAAGTCATCATAATCATTACCCTGGTCTTTTTCTTTCTCTTTTTCGGCCTGAACTTTGTGGTCTCTGTTATGCCTTTTATTTTTGCCGAAGATTCCCAATTCATCACCTAGAGTTTGACCAATTTGACTCAAGTTTAGGACGTCTAAGTCATCAAAGTGGAACTGCTTATTCCTGTGCTTCTTTTTAGGTAAGGTCTCTAAGCTTTCATGACCGTTGTCAGCATCAGTAGCAAAGAGTTGGTGGAAATGGCCTCTACTTTCATCGGTAGCTATCGGTTCTCGTTCTGGCATAGTTTCGGCAGAAGCTGAGTCAAGGTTTTGAACTATTTGAATCATATCTTCATTAACGCCTTCCTCCGATGTAGGAATAAAACTAACGGTTGATGGTGTCTTAGGCGTAATGGTCAGTACCTTCTCATAGTTGGGCTGTTCTTCTTGTTGCTTAGAACCAGAATCTTTGCCTTGGTCAGAAATCATGGGTGTTACTGGCATAGCTGATAATTGTCCAGTGATATGTGCTAGGGACATTTCTAGACCTGGATCTTCAAAATCGGTCACACTTTTAGCTGTAGTTGCAGATGCGATCGGAGATGAGTTAGCAGTTATCATTGATATGGGTTGAACATTTTCTTCGCTAATCGTGCTAATGATTGGACTGCGTACTGTTGTCTGAACTGCAGCTGTCACTGAGCTTGGCACGGGCCTTAGAGTTGTCGTAGTTGTTGTGAGGATTGAAGTGGTTACCGCTTGAGTTGTAGGTTTTCTTGTAGGCCTCCTGTTAGGTCTGCGGGTCGGACGCCTATTGCCAGCAGAAGGTTTGTTTCTTAAGGTTGTTGAACGGACTGGGCGTGGTGTTGTAGTTCTGGTACCAGGACGTCTTGAAGGTCTTTTCGAAGGCCTAGGACGTCTGGTAGTAGTGGTTGTGGGTGCTTGTTTTTTCTTGTTTTTGTTCGTTTTTTTTCCTCCGGAGGAACCAAACAGGTCTCCTAATATATCTTCTCCTAGAAGACTGAAACCTGTATAGTCTGTGCTGCCTACGTCGTTTACAGCATCAAGAGCGCCTGAAATGGAGAAAAATGCATTTGTTATTACCTCGTACATTAAATCCTACCAGTGGCTAGACAGTAAATTATTGTTTTTGAGGAAAACTGAACTTACCGTCATCATCATCGTCGTCATCGTCGTCATCATCATCGTCATCAGAGCCTCCTAAACCGAAGGCATCATCATCTTCATAATCGTCATCATCATCATCAGTCTTCTCATCCTGAGGCACTAAAGGCAAAGGGTCAGCTGCCTCTGACATAACGCCTCTTGGGCCAAACTTGAAGCAAGACACTCTGACTGCAGCCTCTACAGTACTCTTGGACTGAAGCTCCAAGCCAAGACAGGCTCTAAACTCTTCACCAGCCCTGGCAATATTGTAAACTCTTCCACAAAACTTGGAGACACCGCCGGGTAAAGGCATGCAAACTGGACTTGGTTTGCGACCTGTAAAAAACATACAAAAATATTATGTTCATCGTAAAGTATACAGTTTAACAAAGAATACATTGAGCTCATAACTTTCGATTGTAATAAAACTTGGAAAGTTATTGACATGTGTCTTTATAAATGTTTGCGGATCCATAAAAATGCGTTTGCGGCGAAATCGTCAGTGAAAATGAGACCAAAAACAAAAGCTTACTCGAGAGAGTCCGGTTTGTGATGACCTTCTTTCCGAAACTTAGTGAGACAGCCATCTTGTCGCCATTGAGGTACATCAGGGATGCGCATCCTGGAAATAACATAAATGATACCAATAAAACATAACTATCAACGAAAAAACTATTGAAAAGAAAAAAGTTGTCACAAAAGATGCAAAACTTGAAATAAGTAAAATTAACCAAGCAACGGATATAAAAAAAATGTGCTTTGTTTCTTATTTTTAACACTTGACACACATTTCATAACCATCAAACGTGCTTTCCAAGTGTAAGATCCTGGTGACTCATTGGTTTTTAAGACATTGCACCATCTATGTGGTAATACGTACAGCTGATATCCGTGAGATATAGACGTTACCTAATTACGTAAGAGGCTTATCTTTATTTGGTTATTTATTTATTCTTTTCTGTACACAAACATTTTACAAATTCTAAGAAAATAAAATTTGATGTACACGGGCGAGTTTTATTTATAATGAATTTTCTACCAGCAAACCTTAGATTGTTACTGAGTCAAGGTTTTATGGAAATACTATTTATACTACATTTTGTATTGGATGCTTTTGGCAACAAGCCAAAGACAGCATCGGTTCAGTTTAGACTATTTGTCAATTGTTTTATTCATTATCGTCTTACCTGGTCCGCTCAATTCGACGAGTGGTAGTCGGAAATCTCTGCAGCAGTTGCAGTAATCCTCAAGACACTTGCAGTACTTATTGATACCGTTATCTTCTGGTTTCACCTCATCATTTCTATTCTGGATCTCTTTCTTTACATTGTTCTTTTCCTTTCCTAAAAATTATGCATTGAAGATTAGATTAAATTGTGCTGATCAACTATGTTAAATTAAAATGTGATTGTGTGGAATTGGTTGGTGAATTCGTTATACATTTGTGTAATTGTTGTTAAAGTACTGTAAGAGTAGGTAGTAAAATATTTCTGTAGTTAAAATTCAAACTGATATAAATAATAGCAGTTGTGTTAAGTAGACACGCTTTCGCTGTGAATGAAGACTGAAATTTTCTATAGAAGAAAATGCGCTTTCTGAACATAGAGCAAACATATATTATGTTGGGTTTTTTACTCTACATTTTCCAAACATAATGGTCTTAAATTGATTTTTGAAAAAAAAATATGTAAATGCTGCTTAACTGTCATACCACACAATGGGTTAGATGCATTTTCGCAATATCAACAGACAAAAAACTTTGACATATTCAAAACACTAACATCGTACCCATTCATACATCTTAAGCAAAAAATTATCAATTCTAAGCACGCTACGAGTTTTTATTGAAAGCAATTCCATACAAAAACAGTCGGCACCGACCCGACTATCGGAAACTTTCACAGTATTTTTTACTAAGGGTAATTCTGAATATGTAAGTGCAACAAAGTTTATTGAGCATCGAAGTAAAAACCACACGTTACGGACACCTCAATCATAAATTATCGTCAACTTTTTGCAGAATTAATTTCTGACGTGTAACAAATGCGAATCTGATTAATCGTAAAAGGAAAATTGGTTGATGGCCCGATTGATTGAGTGGTTGATGGTTGATAAGATGGTCTAGACAATATTACATCGAATTAGAAAGGAATTGATTTACCTACATAATTTTGTAACGAATGCATGTGTTTGAAAAGTGTGTGGTGTAGGAAATGTATAGTTTATTTTGGGATATATCAATCAATTTACTTACTGACACTCTTCGAAGCTGCAAACGCTAAGAGTACGAATATTAGAAGTAACTCGAAAACCAGGGAGAGCTTCATCTTGAAGGCTGGCTCCCTGCCTGTAAACATTTAAATATATTTTAGATTTCAATCCCAAAATCAAGAATCTAATTGCAGTTTACGTCGATTGAGAAAATTCTATCACTACGACCAAAATTTTAAGTGTATGGAATAATAATACTAATATAATTCAATACTAATCTTTAATAAATAATTTATAATAGCTATGTATTTAAATATAGTCTCTAAACATGCAAAATATTTGCTTAGAAAACATTTTACTTGGTATGTAGAAAAGTAGCGCGTTGAAGTCTTTTCTACTGTGGTTCTAACACACACTGAATGTATTTATATGTGCGTGTTTACATAAAGACGAATATGTTACTTTTGTTTTTTTGCTATCTATCCGTGATTTTTCTTATACAGATTACTGATATAAGGTTGTACAAAATTAAATATTTTTGTAGAGTTAAAAAAATATATTTGATAATTTTGTTTTTTTGTTGGTGGAGAAAATATACTATTTCTATGGAAAAATATACAGAGTTAAGCTTACCTTCTGATTAAAAACTTCAATAAACAAAAAAAATATATATTCAACACTTCGATATCCACAGGCCCGCGCTTCTAATAATTACAATTATTACGAGTTCACACCGAACGGATCTAAAAACGCAGACGACACCGTAGTAACAGCAACACTGATTTGTTGTAAGCCTCGATAGCTCCCGGAGAAATGTGCACTGACGTATAACAGTGGGCGAGAAAGGAAAACTACACGTTCGGACCTCTCTTTCACCCTCGAACGAAGTGTGAAGGACGGTGAAAGCTGGGACTCAGTTGGTCGGGTATGTAGAATTCAGTGTCAAATTGAATCGGTATCGAGTGTTGATGTAGTTGATACTTAGGAAGGAAACGATAGGCAATTAATATGAGCTTTTTTTGGGTGTGAAACGTGCTGTCTAGGTTAATTAACGGATGCACTGTGGTTATGGGAGTCTCAGTTCGTTCGCACTTTCTTTTAAACTTAGTACTTAACATAACAGGTTGAATACAACTGGTTGATAACGTGTATAGTTGCAAATAATATCAAAAAGGAATCTGTAACAATAATGTAGTTAACGATCACTGTTCTATTTGAAATATTTTCGATCATGTTAATTGTGTCAGTATGACAAAAACATTAATTACTTTTAGCACCTAGAGACAATTATCATCTTCCATGGGAACGAAGGCTGCTATAAACACACAATACAAACATGTATCAATTTCCCATGAACACGTTATGATTCAACCTACAAAACGATATTTAATAAAAACACTAATTGGCAATCAGTAGGCCTTTGCTTAGTAGTGGGGCACAATAGGCCAGAAAAAAAAAGTAATACATAGTACAAATTGGTCTTATAACATTTGCTTTAAAATTAACAACCAAATTTGCAAATAAAAATGAAAAATATTTGTACATTTGTACAAGAGAGCTTATATAAGAATTTCAAAACATACATTGAATACAGTGTTTCCTTAGAAATTGAGAAATGGTGATTGTTTCTATGAGAGGCGTTTCTTTTCTCCGTAACTTCCAGAAACGTCGCGTATGGTACGTTGATCTCGGATATGATACTCACGTTGTGCATTGGCGTAAGCTTATAATAATAATACTTAATTTCTATTACAGCAGCCTATGGTGCAATTATGGACTAATAAAATAAAATGACTGAAGACTTTTGTACAGTGTTAAAAAATACTGTTTTAATTCAAGTATATTTTAATATGAAAAATATTCATTCTACATTTTTAAACTACTTATAAATATTACAGAAAAGAAAATAATACAACTATTAATACTCATAAACACTTATAAATTAAAGTAGTTCTTTATTTATTATCACTCACGTACGTAAACTTTTTAAACAGACATAAAAAGATGGATTAATAACATTATTTTCCTTTATTAATTCATTCTTCATTATCAATTAACCCTAAAATCTGTCATTGCCGAATATACTCAAAAGATTTTTTCTATTCATACAACATTCACTAAATTGAATAACTCATACTATTCGAATAAAATAATTTATACCATCAATATTATATTAGGTAGCAGTCAAAATAATTTAGAAGAAAAAACCAAATGAAATGAAATAATTTATTGTGTAAATAGAATAATTATATCACTTTTACATGTACATCATCAAATATGTTTCGAGCTCGAAAGAGCAAAATTACATTTAAAATAAAAATACATTTATCCTATACATCCGAGGCCAATCAACAACGTCCGTCCAAAACCAGTCCGGTCAGCCACCATCGGCATCTGGTTCATAAGTGGTCACTTTCCCGCGGAGAAAGTGGACGGGACCGAATTCTGGCCACTCTTGTTTATTTGTCCACTATACGCGTATGTTTATGGCCAGAGTGGGCAATTGCGTTACGATATTGTAATAGTTATATTGTATGTTGTAATGTTTATGTTATCGTATGGTATCAACAAGTTGGTGTTGAATTACGTGGTTTTTTTAAGTTTATAGTTAATACTTTGTTTAGGTAAAGTGATTCTTAATGTAATGCCAATTAGTCATCTTTTTGTGAAACGTAAAGTTAAGTTTTCACTAGCTAATGCGACATTTTTGCCTAATAGCATAATTTTCTCTTTCGGACTCGCTCGTGTCTACTTAAAGAAAATTCTCGAACAATTAATGAACGAAAACATTGAACCGATCAATCAATTATCAACCTTTACAAGCAAACATTAGCCAAATAATGATTAAGTAGTTCCGCATACACTTACAATGTTTTTGCTCGTTTATAAACGGCGATAAGCGGTTAAAAACTTGAAAAAAAGTAATGAAAACTCGGTTGGAATTTGTAAGTACCGATAAGTGCCGTATATGGATAGTTTGTGTAATAATAAACATTGTATGATGATTGAAAAACGTTGTTGTAGTGATTGATTGTTATGATGGAGGAAGGAAGTTTAGCTTGCTTGATATTCATTGATATTATGTGTTATAACCATGTTATTACTGTAAAAACAGTATGTTTGTTAAGTAACAATGCTGTCAAAATATTCAAGAGAAAAAAGGTATTTTTACTACAAAGCCTCTATTGCTAGAAGGTTGGATATAAGTACATATAAATGTTTAATTTAAAATCATGTTATAAATGGTACCTATTTAAAAGAGATACAGATTTCATATTTTTTTTATCAGTCTTTATTTTTAACTAAACTTATGAATTGTTTCCTTGTATTTTCTTTAATAGGTTTCTTTTAAATACAATTAAATAATAAATAAATTATACTGTGACATCTGATCTGAGAATGGAAGAAAAAGAAGTGTTAGAAGTAAAGTGGGATAAGGGCAGGAAGATGATCATACTTAAATAATAAACCTGCGTATATTTTCCATTTTCTTTATCCTACCTAAATTCCTTTGTAAAATAGCTCGTCTCATACAAAGGTGTTCAATTGATTGAACGTCCATGAACTTAACGATTCACATGCATTCACAGTGCATTGATGGTATAGAAGAGCTCTGGTACGTATCTATGTTAAACGCATTATTTTAAAGAACTTTCATTGACTATAGAAAATTGTTTTCTACTACAATAATATGCAAATAACTTAAGTTAATTCTAGCGTATAATTATGTTAATTAAATTTGATAAATTGGAGTTTTCTATTTTTAACAGTAAATTGTTATCTACTAATTTCTTTCATTAATAAATAAAGTTTCCAAATAAATATTTTATCGAATATTAAGAATAGTAGGAATACTATCGGTAATATTCTATTTTCGCATAATACTTCATATCCTACTTGATAAAATTTGGCATGGTATGGAGCTGACACCCTGGATTAGCAGATAGTCTACTTTTAATCGACTGCGTCAGAGGGGAGTTATATTTTTGCAATGGTAACCGATATTCGCGCGGACTAAGTCGCAGGTAACAAAATTAAACAAAATCAATTTTTGATCCCCGATTTCTTGTTTATTTGTCACTTGTTTTGAGTAATGACTGTTATATATTTGTAAAATGTTACTAATGCATAAGAAGAGCCCCACAACATCTAGAAATTTAAATATCTCTAACATATGTGTTCTAGCGCCAGCTCTATCACGTAACGTGCTCTACAAGACAATGACCCGCAAGTGGGGCAGTGGCGCGTGCGCACCTGCCGCACAGACAGACATGCAGACGAACTCGAATAAGATCAGCTTTCTATAAGCCCTGTTAGCCTGTTTAATGTATGACGTCATTACTTAGTACTTGAAAATATACTGAGTTTAAAATTAAGGATAATAGATTATTTACTTTTTGTTTAATAGCTGATCGAAAAACCTAGGCGTGTATACAAAAGTCATTTGACACAGCCAATGTCATCACTTGACGGAAAAAATGTACATTCCCATAATATATGTTTTAAAGTCTCATTTTTGTAGGTAAGCTAATCCAATGTTACATTTAGAAGTTGTTTGTTGATTGTTAAATGACACTCGTCATCAAGAGAAATGTAGAGTCAAATATACATTTCGGAATATCGGCTAAGTGAGGCATACAAATATGGCTGTTAGTTCTGCATATAATTATGTTGGTGGTTAATACGTTTTTAACTGGATTGCTAACACACATGCAAAACCGCAATGAAAAGTAAAAAATAAATCCAGCCTATAAACTTGTCTCTCCTTGGGCAAAGACCTCTTACAATGTTGTGAAGAAATAACTGAGTGTATACTAACTTTGATGATAAAATAATGGAATATTTATGTCTTGCCACTTTTAAATCCTATGGTTCATATTTACTATATATAACGTAGTATAAAATAACTTATGTCACAAATATTTTAAACGCGAAAGTTTTTAAGTATGGATGGATGTTTGTTACTCTTTCAGGCTCAAAAGACTGGAGCAATTTTGATGAAATTTGGTATGAATTTAGTGGACACTCTTTTTAACCAACAGCGTCAGATGAAGGTAATATTTTTGCAGTTATAACTGACATTCGAACGAATGAAGTCGCGGGTATAACATATACCAATATTTATAGTTTACTTCCTACTATTTGACACAGGCCTCTTCCTCCAAAGATAACAAATCAACATTTATTACTATTTTGAGAAATTGACATATAATATACAATTACAATTACAAAAAACAGTTGTCGTCTTTACTCATTCGAGTGAAAACGGATATTCGACTCATTACATTAACTACTAGGTCACCACAACTACTCTATCGAGATAAAGTAAACTTTAGTTTCTAAATAATAGGAAGTATTTTCATTTAAACAAATATTAAAACCACAAACGTGAAATATTTGCAAATATTTGTACTGTACAAGTATTCAAACTAGAATTTTCTTATTTACAAAGATTGTTTGTCAAGTCTCTATTATCAAATTGTCATTTGTGGCACAAAGTAATAAAAATAGTACAAGATGGAAGAAAATCGAGTACAGTAAGAAATAAGTTTTAGTAAAGAGACTATACCTATACTTCAAAAGCTAATAGTCCAGTTTTGCTATTATTCAGTTTCTATTGAATAATTAGCTGTTACCATGTGAAGTGGTTCGTAGCAATAATGATGAAAGAGTTTTCAAACCTTAGTAATCATACGTCCCTATACAAGACACTTATTGATCCAGACAGGGTCATGTTAAATTTTTCCAAGCTCACACTGAAATAATTTATTTATTTAGGTATTTATAAAATGTATCCTCATGAATATGTTATCAATAATAAATATTCAATAACTTTTAATAAATTATATAAAATCATTTTATTTTGTCATCACCTCCACAACGAAAGCATTTCATTGAGACAAATTTAATTATAATGAATCGTATGCTGGAATATCGTAATTTGATCTAGTGAATTAAATCTCTCTTAGTATGACCATTATAATAAACAAGAACCTGATTAGTCACAACTTATTAAACATATAAGTACTATAAACATATACAACGAGGAGGAGAAAGCGGGAAACAAGTTTTAAACACCTACACAATTACATCTAACCATAAGTCAACATATAATATTTCTATATTTGTATAATAAACAACGGACAATTAGGGAGCGCTGCGGGCCGCTTTCACGATGCATCTCACTGATGCATGTCGTTATAATACAGCGTTATGCTTTATTTAAATTTCACCTTCTATTGTGAGCGAGGTGAAACGGCCGGAGATCTGAGGAAAGGACCAGTGTACTGCCGGCTGTTGCGACGATCGGCTCCTCCAAGCTCACGTACGAGCTTAGTACTACACTTGCTCCTTACAGTATAAAATAAAACAATTTTCTTGATTTTTACCGTGTGCGTGTGACTGTGTCCGCTCATTGACATGTCGGTCAAACTCACGCTTTCTTTGTTCGTCGCCGTGCTTGCCGCAGCCCACTGTGCAAACATTTTAGGTAAGTACTTTATCTAATGTACTTTAGAAAGTAAACGTAATAGGGCAACAATTGATCGAAGTGATTTGTTTAAGCATGACTGACAGCTGTGTATAGGAAGCTATTTAAGTTGCCGCCAATGAATTACAGATGCGATTTGAATTAGTATTGCACTCATTATTGTTTTATTTAATGTATGTGCATAATTACTATGTTATTTTGCTGTCTGAGAAGCTCAACAAAACCTAATAATCGATATATTAAATGTATGTAATGATGTATAAAATAATTTAAAAGTCTGCATCTGATATTTATTTTTATTAACATTATAATATGGTGATCATATTATTATGTAGCTTAGATAATTACTCAATCTAAAAGTAAATCTTGCGTTTATTAAAGATAGCAAAATACGCATTCGTTATTCACTTTCCTACTAAATGGGTAAAACCCTAAAGTTGTGGATATTAGTGCACACGGACACTTATTATTAAATGATTAATACTGAATACTTTGCATTTTTTTTTTGTTTTTGTTCGAAGTAAAATCGGGATCGGGAATATTGTAAAAAATGCGACACAAGCCAAGGGGGCTTTTTCTTATTTTTATAGTTCAAATAAACGCAAAAATACATGTCCAATATTTTTAAATTATCCACATGGCGGATTAATTACATTTTTACTTTTCGTACATAATAAATAGTTATGTTATCAAATAGTTTTTTTATCGAAATGTATACAACATTAACATTTCGATACAAAAACTATTTGGTAAACGTCCTTTCGAATTTTCTCAGGCTATTGTGAACTTTCTGAAAACATGAGCAAATTTCGTTTTAAACGTAATATTAGTACTTTGTTGTAAACATTACAATAATTTAATTTCCTATTTTAAAGCGTGTAAATTAAGATAAATTTTATATTCCATGGTCATAATCGATCTTACCATGAGATTTCAGGACCAAATCCAATTCAGATACGCACATGGATTTTATTTAAATGATATTAATTTATTATATTTATAAAATACCTAATTATACAGAGTACTGTGCTATGGGAATCGATTAAGGCAATGAAATCGCAGACCTTTAAATAAAATTTGTTAACAGTCGGCAAGTATGGTGATTAATGCCCGGTCCTTCTCTTTATGAAAAGAACTAGCAATATTTTATTTACTTAGATGGGTAAAAAAAGTCACATTTCTCCGACGAAATGTTCTATTGAACTCAAAGTCACCTCACATATCGAAGTTTTCTATTGTAATGCGATAAAACATTGTCAGGGATTTTTCTTTCAGGAAAATTCTAATAAACATTTCTGACGGAAAACCTAAAAACTTCAGTTTAACTCACGCAATATCTGATCTCATATTATATAAGGAATAGTGTAGTCGTTTCTTACGAAATATGTATATTATTGTGTATGTAGAGTAGATTAATGGTTTTGTTTTTTTTTATCTTCCTATTTCCGTAATACAGTTATTACACAATGCACATGCATAACTCCATAACGATTTTAAGTACCTTGGAGTTAATAGTTTTTAAGAAGTGCGTGTGTGTAGATTGTCTTCTATGTTATAATTAATTTACTATTCATTTACTTTACAGTTCGGGATTTTTGCAATAGGTTCTGGAAATTATAACTTTATTTATCGATTTGTTACTATCAATCAACTCGGCAACATCGGCTACAAACTTTTTTCATACATCAAACCACTATCATATTATCACACTATACTTTATTGATTAGGGTGAAATTGAAGATACTTTTATTCATCTAATTTAAAAGAGCATTTTTGAGTGATTTCATAACAGCCTACTAAAATACACTAGTTTATCAGATCCGGAAAAACGTACTCCATAACACCATAAGACACGCTTTCATACTCTAAACACCCATACAAAAAATATGTCAAAACAAAAGAATACATAGCACCAACCATGACATTTGAACACCACATGTCTTACATAACATCACAAAATAGACATCGTTCCATCATTCACAATAACAGTGAGCCGTGAACGAAACAAAGTAGTGAAAGTCAACCGCGCATGCGTGAAAGTCAAGACTAATATTCGGCGCGAAATATTATTTGATTTGTGATGTCATAAGCTTGTTAAATAATATTGAGTGGTTCGATTTCTCTGATATGAATACGTTGTATAGCAAATTAATATTGGAGAAAAGTGTTCTTTTAAAAGAAAGATTGAGGAAAGTGACGAGTATATGGGTGTCGTTAACAGGGCTGTCCTTTTTATACCTAAAACCTTCTCCTATGGGTAAAAAGGATGTTCCTTTATATTTTCCTCGAACGGGTCCACAAAAATGCTAATATTGAAAAACGCTCGTAACATAACATTTATTTGTCAATGTTCTAATATTACAGAAGTAATTACCAAAAGTCAATTCAACAAAAACAAACCGCTTTTCTTAACTAGTGTTCACAAAAATGAGCACTGAAACAAACTTACAACATTTCTATAGTTCTAAAATTACACCAATTATACTTGACAGTCAATTTAACAAAAGACTGTTGTATGTTGTCTGCAGTTTCTTTCGCTTAGGTCACATAGCCACAATGCCAGACGTGTCTACAAATGCAATTTGAATTAGAGATCTACTTTCTATGTAAGAGTAGAAAGCGTAACGATATAATAAAATAATTAGGATGCAATTCAATTGAACCACAATTGCAGTTCGCAATAAATTATGGCATAAAAGGGGAAAAGTTCTCATTGTTTCATTTATGTGTATCATTAAATCGACCGTAGCTTTGCAAAGAAAACAGTGAATGTGTTTCAGTAAATTATTTTTTTTTTTTTTTTCAGTAGTCTTTGCATATAATATGTAGAGTTTAGAAGTAAACTAGGTTCGGAATTTTGCAAGTTATTTTTTTTATGAACAACCGCCGTAAGATGAAGCCCACGTTTATAAAATGTTGAAATAGTTTTGCGGAATCCGAATGACATCTTTGCCGTTTTTTGTTATTTTAACGAAGAATATTTAAAAAAAATCAATAACTTACATTAGTCCAGTCATTTGGTAGAAAATAAGGGGGTTACCTGGAAAGTTTTCCGGGAGTTTTGAAAATTGGGTATTTTATAGATTTGGATATGCTCTTTTCGAATTTTAACTTTGCCACCTCGTACGACCGCCGCTCGCGCCGCCATTTTGAAAAAATGGCGCCCAAAAACGGTTTTTTGGGAATATCTCCTTTCTGAGGCATTTTACGAAAAAAATAATTTCTACAAAATTAAACTAGAAAAAAAATCCTACACTTTATGTCTTATTCACTTTTTCATAAAATCAATAGTTTTGGATGTACGAGCACCGCAAAGTATTACTTATTCATCTGCACCACCACGTGTTTTTTGTATATTTTTCTAAAATGTTCCATTACTGCCGCCGGTTTTCAAGTGAATTGTCACAAATAAAACAATTTTCCGTATAAGAAGCCATAGATCTAAGAACATAATCAACACTGTACGTCAATAAACGTACATTGATGATTCAGTCTAAACTAAATATTTCTCTTAATATAGCTTCTACCAACAAATTTTTCGTTGAAGTTTCGTTCATAGTCGAGAGAAAGGGCCCGATTCAAAAGTGACATATACCCTGACACCTACTTCTTAAAAACCGGCGGCAGTAATAGAACAGTTAAGAAAAATATACGAAACACTCGTAGTGGTGCAAATGAACAATACTTTGCGGCGCTCGTACGTCCAAAACTATTGATTTTATGAAAAAGTGAATAAGACATAAAGTGTAGGAATTTTTTTCTAGTTTAATTTTGTAGAAAACATTTTTTTCGTAAAATGCGTCGGAAAGGAGATATTCCCAAAAACCCGTTTTTGGGCGCCATTTTTTCAAAATGGCGGCGCGAGCGGCGGTGGTACGAGGTGGCAAAGTTAAAATTCGAAAAGAGCATATCGAAATCTATAAAATACCCAATTTTCAAAACTCCCGGAAAACTTTCCAGGTAAAACTACCAAATGACTGGACTACATGTCCAATATTGATTTGTAACCCATAAAACTAATTTAGTCATAATCTTATTAAATACACTATTTCTTTTTCTAGATTTCTTTAACATAGAAGATGCTAAGAAGCTGCTGGAACCGGCAGCGGAGCTCCGCAACGACCCCACCTGCAAGTGGAAATGCAAGGGCCCGGCGTGCGCGTGCTGCATCGAACAAAACATCACCTCGTATGAGCCTGAAGGAGCAAGTAAGTAATTTAAACTAATAACTTTATTGATCCAGCCGGAGTCCTTAATCAAGAGCTCATAAACAAAGGTTGGATCCGAAATTAGACACGCGGTCTCCTGTTAATACGCATGAATTGTGTTACCAAACTGAGACGCGCGATTTCGGTTAATACGCACGTAGGTATAAATTGTTACATCAAATCATCACAGAATCGATAATTTATGGATACAGATTACAAAATATTAATACAAAAAAGATAAAGAATAGAATACAAAAATGTTACCATCCTATTTCATCAGAAAATATCGAAACGAGGGCCTTGCACTTTATGGGCAATTTCACGATTAACTTAATTATCATTTTCTACGTATTAATTACATCATTTAGTCATGATATTTGTTGTATGTTTCAGAATGTGTCCACTTGAGGTATCTATCGAAAGAAGAGGGTCTCTTCGTGCAAATCTCACACGGGAAGAAAATTGACTACGCGAAAGTCCCAGGTTTGTCATTTTACATATTTTTAATGAAAAAGAATAAAAATACATATCGTTTTGGCAAATTAAAGAATGTTTTATTTCTGAAATGATACAATATAATGAATGGCGATAAAGTGTCTACATCTGGAAGTTTAAATAAGGGAGCTAGGTAGTAAATATTTCTAGAAAGTTGTTTCGAAAAGATATTGATTGCAATCACCTATATTTGCATCTACAAGTTTCTCAGCTTCGCACGAGAAAGTCGAATGTAACTACGAGCCTTTCAATTCCTTTCTGCTTTCATTTGACCTCTTTACGCTTTATAGAACCTGTTATACGTAGGGTTGCTTTATGCTAGCACTTTGTTTAATCAGATTCTTGTTTAAGATTTAGACAAGCAACTCAAGCAGGCTTAGTAATCATTTGTCACTTCATTAAATTTTTTACAATTTTTCACGTTATCTTAACGTGAAAACGTTGACACAAATTGATGGACTGAAACTGAATTTTAGTCTGAGAACGGGCGGAACTTCTATAGATCTTATAAATTACTAGCTATTACTCGCGACTTTGTACGCGATTTCCCAAAAAACAATAAATGTTGGGCGATTCTTAACCCTACTGAATATGTACACAAAGTTTCACAAAATCGATCAAACCGTTTCGGAGAAGTACTAACATGGTGAAATCAGAATTTTATACTAAAATTTTATGACGGGATTGTAAAAACAAGGCGCCTCGTAATTTGTAATCAACCACGTCAATAAGTCGGATCTAAAGAAATATAAAATTACACCAACATTAAAACCAATTCACAACAATTTTACTTTCAATTCCTTGTATCTGTTACAGCTACAAACCCAGAACCGCTGTGTCTCGTCATGGGCGTACTGTTCCAAATGTGCGCGAGCTTCAGTCACATGGCACCGACTAACGATGGAGTGCGGGGGTGCGTCAACCTGGAGCCGGGCACCATCTTCCTGTCACAGCGGAAGGTGCCACTCGGCTGCTTTAGGGCAAGAGAGGAGGGAATGGAAATGATGGAGCCGCCGAAAGATGCGTAAGTTCATAGATCATTCCAAAATGTCCGATACTAGTACAGTCAGTATCAGAAGTCAGTTAACACGAACCGATTTATAAAGTGTCATTATTTTTCTGCGACGTATAGGAATTGGTGCTTGGTATGTTTCAACTATAAGTGTCAAGTCTATTTTGTTACCTAATAGTACAACAGTGATTCATTGAATTCGATTGTGTACAGTTCGTTTGAAAATCTAAAAGTGTTAATCGACTTTTGATGTTGACCGTACATACGATTATGTACATCACTAAATCTGATACAAACTTATAAATAAAAGCCATTTAATTATGTATTTTATAAGAACTTAGGCTTTATTCATTGCCACAAAGATTTTCTCCGCTAATTTTTGTTAGTTGGACGAAATGTCTGATCAGTACTTAGATACGACCAAACAATCCAAAATTCTAAATGATCTTTTCGACGATGTTTAACGAAAATAACTTTAACATTTCCAGAGTCGTTGAAGAAGAAGAAGAAGAGACACCGGAAGAAAACACCGAAGAAACTGATGTAGACTTCGATCCCAACAAATTCTTCGCTGGTGTGTACCAAACGGCACAACAAAGCCTTGCTCTACTCACCAGCCTTCTGGAGACTCCAAACAAAAACAGTACGAAGCCAGCCAGCCCCACTGACTCTAGCACCTCTGCCCCTCAAGAAAACCCAACACAAACCTCGCAGAGAAGAGTACCCAAAAACTTGAAACATCCTAACCAATTGTGATAATTTAATTTCAGTTCCATTTTTAGATACAAAAAAGCATTTATGTTTGTTTGTAGTTTAAGTTTCGCTTTATTGAGTACGTATCCTATTTATTGCTCTGAACATTTTGAATGACTGGTAGTTAGTAATAAATGATTTGGAGTGTTTTTGGTGTCCTTTATTTGTTTATAGTATTCTCGAATTAACTACTTGAAGTAAATTAGACTGGCCTGTTGGTCTTGTGGTTAGTGGCCCTGACTGCGTTATCAGAGGTCATGGGTTAGATTCCCAGGACAAATTTTTCTGCAATGAGCACGATAATTTATTCTGTGTCTGGGTGTAATTTATCTATAGTATATATGTATTCAAAAGTAGATAAATATATTTATAAGTTGTCCAGTACTCATAATACAAGCTCTGCTTAGTTTGATACTAGATGGCGTTGTGTGAAAGTCGTGGAATAATAACTGCTTGAAATTTTACTGCCTCTTACAGTAAGATTGTGTTGTGGAACTTGTTGAAGCAAAACTTCGCACTCTGCTATGCTATGAAGTGCGCTGTCACCTTTCCACAAATGCAATAATTACTATTTTAAGATACATTAAGATAGTGGTAGGATAACAAACATCTTTATAGCAAAGGTGGTGGTTACAAAGGTGGTTGGTATTGATTGAAAAACTGATTTTAATACGCCAAAATAATTTAAGAAATTTTAACTATTTTAGAAAAAGATTTTTCACATTTTTATTAATTATCTGAAATTGTGAATTATTCAGCAAATTCACGCAAGCGAACTGTCTCGGTACATTAGTTATTGATAATTACTTAATTACATATCTTATCCTAATACCTACTACATATCAATTATTACTCAGAATGTTACGTATATCATCGAACGATGTGTAAATATTAGCAGATAATAAACATTGTACCTACATTGAAACTGAAAGAGAGATACAGCCTCGTGTGGTACTCTGATTCGTCTCCGCAAATACAATAAAAAATAATTAAATACAACAAATTTTAAAACTTTAATATGTGGCGGCAGTTCCGCATATGATTAAAATTGATTTTTTACTTTTTTTTACTGAAGTTTAACTTTATAATTAGACTTTTTATTTATTTTACACTTCTTATAAAAAATAACAAAAATTTATAACGTCTGAGCATTCTATACCAGTCAACTAACTTTTATCTTTATTTTTATACAGAAGTCGTTCCATTACAAATGCTATATCTATCTGGTCATAAATATTATTGCTATCTTAGTACTACATAATCAATGCATTTTGATGGGTTTTAGATAGCAACATTCGGTCAACCTTGAGATTAACTGTTTATTATCCAACGATAAACCGTTTCATTTAAACAATTTGAAGGTTAACATGATTAAAGGTATTAAAAAAGCCTATATTTTTATACTTTTCTATTTCCTAATGCAATGACGAATGCAAATAGTATTGTTATCAAAAAAACAAATATTGGCACAAGGTTAACAAATATTCAGGTTTTTAATATAAAAACATATAAAATGTAATTTATTGAGAATGAGGGTTGTCATACAAGTGATTGGAAGTCTTCATGAAATTACTAACATTTTTATGAACCTTAAAGAATTACTTTAACCTTTAGAAAAAGGAGGTGAAGCATTAGTTTCCAGTAAGAAGACACCGGTACGCCTGAAAATAATGAAAATGTACATTAAAGTAAATAGAAATACATTTACAGCATAAAAAATCTTTGAAACTAGTTATAAAATCAACACTTTATGGATTATGTCATTCACACTTCATTTTTAAGAGAATATCTTATCAAACTTTATACTATTGAAGTTTACATAAGAACTGAAACCAACAATTTTACCTCAACCCTGTTATAGGGACAATACAGGTAAAACAATAAAAGTAACTCACCCATTCTTCGGTGCTAATCCTCCCATTTGCAGTCTACCTGGCAACAAATCGCAAGAATTCAAAATGGCGGCGAAGTAGTTGACACATTGCCTTCCAGTGAAACCACCAGTGGCTAGGGACTCGGCAAAGTAGAAGTAGCTTCTAGCATGGTCGCAGGCGTGGGAGTCGCAGCCAGGCATGGAGATACCGCCGTTGGGGTAGAAGTCGACGTCACCAAGGTCAGCTAAGAAGCCATTGATACCATAGTTCGTGTGGACCACTTCTGTGTACTGTCCATCGTTAGGATGGAAACGGTCAGGGTGAGCACTCCAACCGATGAATGCGGGGTCAAGAGCTGGAAAAGAAATTAACGACTTGGTACTAAATTTTATTCAAGTAGTTTAGGTTATGTCATAGATTTCTTTGAACTACAGTTGTACATTTATTAGGCGTATGCAAAAACAAATGAAAGCGAAATGTCGCCCTTGGATATCATGTTTTTCAAACTTCAAATATTTATTGCGATTGTAAATATGCTCATTTTGTCAATGCGTTTTAGCGTGACTAAAAACTAGAGTAAAAAAATATAATTCCATTAACGGATACGTTAAGATAACACTACAATGAAATGTAAAGAAAAATAGACATTTTGAAAAATCTCTTCGCTAAATGTCGCTCTTGGATACAGCCCTTTATCTCTTGAAAATATACTCACCAGTAATGTAGGCAATATTGCCATTAACATTTCTGCCAATAATACCAGCTTGGTGTCCACCGAACCCGTGACCAACAATGTGATACATGACAGGGGTGGAGCCACTTTCCTGGTTCACCCAATTAATGAACTGTCCAACAGCTCGGCCCGAAGAGATAGTGTTCTCGATGACGATGCGGTAGCTGATGGACGCGGCGCCGAGGCTCCAGTCGACAACGATGACGTTGACATCTTCAGCGGCGAGGAAAGCTGGAAAACAATTGATAAAATTACTTTTAAGGTAATTTCTTTTTACGAGTTCTGTATAAGGAACTCGCAAAGCGGTTAGTTGACTCCACCCGTGATCAGAAGGCTGGGTTGTATTTTGCGCAAGAATTGGCATTGCCATTCAACGTGGTAATGCCGCCAGGGTGGTAGAAGCGTTGAGGGAATTTAAAAACTATCCAAACAAGGATAAAGTATTGCTAAAAAACTTAGCTAGCACAAAATAGGTCGAATCTTACGAGTGAAATCGAATTATCTCTTTATTGATAGATGTGATGAAATTTTCTATATTACAGTGAAATTATTGATAACTATAGTATACTTGATAGCATGGCAATGCACATTAATGACGTCATACAGATAATGGTTTTGAAAGATGTTCATAATCACTGTGTAATGTTTGTTTATGAATTTTACTGATTGAAATCAGTAAAATTCATGAACAATCGATTCATTTGTTTTGGCAACAAGCTAGTATATATAATACTTGAAACATACCAGGAATAAGAACAGTGTTAAAATCAGCAGTGACTGATTCCAACCACCCGTGAACAAGTATTATCGTCCTTCTATTGTTTCTATAGTTCGTTGTTTGCAAAAGGTTAGCATTGTTCAGCATAAGAGGCTGGCTCACCACGGGATTATCTCTGAAACATAGATTAAAAGAGATTAACAATTTATCACTAGGTATCAATAGTAATCTAAATACCATATGGCGAAAATTTCTAGAAGATTCGCTGAAAATGAATCACAATAAAATAATCCTGATTACTCTTGATATATCAAATTTTTTTATCCAAAATATAAAGGAAAATTTTAATTGGATGACTGTGTCTAAATTAATCATTACAATATTAATTTTCTTATACCTAGTGAACAAGTGGTAGACATTGGTAAGCACAGGATTGTATTTGGCAGCTTTACTGATGTCATTTTTCCTCAATGTCTCATATTCATTGAGGTTGTCTAGATTCAAACTTTGAGGCACCGGGCTTGGGAAAGCTGAAACAAAACACCTTAGTTAAAAAATACTGAAAGTAATGAGAATTCCGATTCGATCGACTGACGAAGCTACATCATACTGGTCTTTTTTACATAGTTCTACGGCAATTTGTCCTAAAAAATTATTGACTTTATTTATATTGTCCTAAAAATGGATTCGTTTCATGAAACAAAAAGGTTTAGTAATAGGATTTCCAAAAATGGAAAAGGAAAATAAAATCATCCATTAATTTGCGCAGTACATTCTCATCACTGACCATAGATCTAATCCTTGATACATGTAAAAATTTGACTCTACAATTGGCTACAATCGGCTACGTTACTTAGAAAGAGTTTATGAGTCTCGTACGATTGATAAGAGCATACAAATCTTAGATTGAATGCAATTAGCGTACTATCGATGACACATAATCACAAATATTTGACAACAAATAAATAAGAACACTAATTACAATGAAACTTTGAATAATGATAATGAAATTACTGAAAAACTCACCCAAACCAAGCCCTACAAAGGACAGGCACAGTAAAGCTGTTAGTTTCTCCATGGTTACTTAACAAATGTATTATTGACTTAATTTGATAGGATTGCCGTTTGCCAAGATAACTAACACCTGCTAGTTTATCTGTGGAATTATTTCGTAGCGTCTTAAATGATAGGAAGGTACCAGAAGAAATATTATCTTGACTCATACCACGTGTTGTTTAACACAACAATCGACAAATATTGTCAAAGTTTCCTTATTTATTTTCAAGTAATTTGGCTGGTATCTTGGCATCTCAAAACGATGTTTTAATTCCTCCAGTATATAAGTATTTGAGCCTACTACGCCCAAAATACGACAAAAATAACCAAGAAGTAAAGAGCTATAACAGTAGAACCTTCACTGATCAAATTGGTTATTGCAATGTGCAATAATAGAAACTATACTAAACAATAAAATATCTACATTTACAACTTAATTAACCTATAAAGTAACGAGATATTTACAAAGCGACAAGAAGATGCCCAGGAGATTGGCTGCATTAACGTTGAATAGCAAAGACCATTCTTTATGCAAAAATAGGCCTGCCCGTCGTTCTGACTGTGGATGTATCTAGTTAATTGCTATTTCAAGTTACCAATAAAGAATTCTGGAAACTCAAGTGGAGCTTAACTATCCATGTCACCTTGCAAGATACAGCTAATTCGCAATCAACGTCGTAAAATCGCTCAAAATGCCGAAGACACTTTGCAGAGAAAATGCTTTGCAGAGATTACCAACAGGGTCCATGGTTTTAAGGAAGAGATTAATTAGTGCTCCAGTAGTTTGTTAAGAGTCTAAGATCATTTCTTCCTCTTTGAGGACACGAAAATTTCCTCGGTAAAGAAACGCACATCTGGAAATATTTGTGTTCAAAATTCATTTAATTCATTTATTACGAAAATGTATTAACAGTTTAATTCCTTGCTCAACTTGCATGCGTTATCGAGCTTCTTGGGGGAGTGTAGTCAACGTATAATCATAATTACATCAATTAAGTCGTCGTTTATATTTATTTTGATGTAGATGTCAATAAAAATTCAATTAACGATCATATCGAATTAATCCTTCAAGTTTAAGATACAATCTCCTAATTACATGTAGACTAGAAAACAATTCTGTCTAATAACTATTGTCATGCAAGATAACTGTAAGGCCAGTCATAGAGGTTTGGCACTTGCCACAAAATTTGGATTATTTTCGAATAAAAACATCGGCACCCACATTTTTGCGGGTGTTATGGATTTATCTCAAGACGAAAGGGTAGTTCTTGGTGGGACCTGGTATCAATAAAAACGAAGTCATGGCTACAGATTTGGAATAGAAAGCTTGTGGGTGACGAGTATTGAAACTTGTAAACCGCCAGTAATCACCAAAAAATTTTGACGGCACCAATCCAGCGGGATAGTAAATACAGCCTAATTAAAACAATTCCCTGCTTTTTGTAAAGTGGAAGTTTAGCTTGAAGAACTGAAAGGCGATAGGGGAAATAGGTTCTCGAATGGCGGCCACGTACTTAAGAAAGCAGCGAAGTTCGGTTCCTTATCCGGTGGACGAATGACGTCGTGAAAAGTTTGCGAGGAACTGATTATAGTCGACACCAGACCGCACGCAGTGGCATAAGTTAAGTAAGGGATATGAGAAAAAAATCGAGAATGCGGTTTCTGAGATCACCATTCATACACAAACAAATAGTCGAAATTTTTCACATGCTTTTACATTGGGTAACAAAAAGTGTATAATTTATTTTCAAATATATATGAGATGTAGCGACGACAAGTACGTAAACCTTTGTACTTTGATCAGGAATACTGGTTGTCGTAATTAATCTTTGAATTAGGGACAAAGTTCTACATTACACCAAATTGTATATTATGACTATTCATATTAATGGTTTATCTAAGCTGTCTTTTTAGAGTTACTAAAGGAGAACTTGGAGCTCTTATAAAACCACCTTCAGGGCTGAGAGTCACGAAATTAAGTCCTAAGCAACGTCTCATAGTATAGACAATAATGTGTCTGGACCGATTTCGGCCACGACGGCTAGTGTTACTATGATACTAGTCAACTACGCGGGACATCTTATAGTGCACAAGCGTGAGCGCAAACACAGGTACACTCTGTATTCCTTTACTCTCATAGCCCGATGGGACGGTAATTCGACACGACCGGAGAGAGATATGGCGCAGGACCCACATTTTTACGTGCTTTCCGAAACACGAAAGCTGTGATATTTATTTCTAAAACGTAAACAAAGTGGGGATCGAGTTTCCCAATGTAGTCATGGCCCGGTTGGCCCCAACGTGCAGTACGATAATTTTTCAGTTAATTACTAATTATTATTCTGTCAAACACTCACTAAGGAATAAAATAGTTTTTATTAACATCATAATTATAGGCTCCTTTTTAAGCATATTTGTTTTCCTTTAACTTATTTATACAGAGCCTTCATTGCCGCTAGTCAGAGTCACACTTGACAGGTCTTATCAAAGATCTTTTTATCAATGTGCTGTTGCATGAGTTACTCGTGCCCACAGATTTGAAAGTGATTAGTTTGCTATTTCCCTTATAGTCCCATTCACAAACAAAACAATTAGCAGCTACTTAATTAATTTATCTCTTATCATCATAAGCCGCTTCAACACACGACGTAATTATGACTTTTATCGCAATAGTTGAATTTTATCATGTTTTTATCGCTTATTTTTCGAAATACTATGCACGTTTATTTGTTCAACTTGACTGTAGACGAAAAATTTAAAATAAATAAATATTTTGAAACGCAAAACTTTAAAATGTCAAAGTTTTTTTATTGTTAGTCATTTACTTCTCTTTTACTATGCCGCTGCGACATTAAGTTTTTACTATTTTCAGTACCCTTTTACTGTATTTTTATTTGCGTTTCAATAAGTAGATTGAAACGCAAATAAAAATACAATAAAATTGATTTTCTGCTACTACCCACTATTATCCCATAGTGTAAGTGATTGACAGAATAGTACCTAATTACTTATTAACTCAAAAATTATTTTATTGCGCGCTTTACGTTAGTTCTCCAATGTAATTAGGTCAGTCAGATTTCTAATGTTGTTTATAATACTAAACACGACCAAACTGTATCTTATTATTGTAAGGATTCCTTTCATAAGAAAGACACTTGTTTTCACAAGTTTTAATTTCAATACATTTCAATTAGGCAGTTCAGAAACAGTTAAATTATGATTTTACCATTGCGTTTAGTGTATTTTGTGAAAATTATTATAATTTTCTTAGTACGTGTAAAAGCGTCGGTATTTAAGTTACAAAAAACATTTATCTATTCATTTGATATCACATCGCCACGCCTTGAAGTAATATTATTGTAGTTGTGGATACACAACTACACGGCGTAGAGCATGGTTTCTCTTTTTTACCTAATAAAATATTACTTTAGAATCTGGTGGTAGGAAGGCCCTCAGTATTTATCAAATTAGATCCAAAATCTTAGTTTACTCAAATCCTGGATATCCTTCAGAAACAATTACGTATTAAAATGTATTTTCTTTCTTTCTAAACAAAAAATGCTAAAATAGGAATTCGATTTTTTTCTGAGACTGACAATTACGTCATATCAAGAAAAGCATGCAATTACATCATTTCTCATTCATACGTATGTTATCACAATAAAACTGATTAAAATCTAAACGACTGATGCTGATCCAGATATTAAATGCGAAGCAATTAATAATTTTGTAATGAAATACTTGATTAATGTTAAGCAGGAAACTATTGATACCTAATCAATTGGCACCCGACGAATTACGTAACTTGTAATGTTTTTGTTTATATTTGTCTGTAAGAGTCGCTAATGTAGTGTATAATAACGCTATTAACGCAGGGATCTCGGTATTTTGCGAAAATGGTTCCGCCTGACCCCTGGTAATAGGGAATAGAAGATCACTCTGGTGGTTTTAGCCGGTAGGGGTCCGGTACACCTCTCCGTCTCTTCTGCTCGGCATAGAAAGTCCATGTAGGGTCCACTAAAAAAAGTGACGCTAATATTTTTATGACTACGGTCAAGGCAGAGCAAAAATATCGTGGAAGGAATCGTAGCGAAGAAATAAAAACATTACCCTATATTCAATGAGATTTCTCAGGCTCTTTATGAACTTCCTGCCGGGATGCCTTGGTTTTGTATGGACATTTAACCTCAATGAAGTAGATAGGTTTAAGATCATGAAAATAAAGAATATCACTGCAATAATGAGTCCTTCAGATAGATTCTCAAAAGACATTGGATACTTATTACTATTTTAAACAAAAACTGGGAAGATTAAACGCATTAAAAACATTTATTTACTATTAGTGTCACACGTGATTTCAAGTTGTTGTTATATTGTCTTAATTTTTCAATTTCCGCGATAAAATAAAAATTACATGTCCATATTTTTGGAAATCTATCTAACGGACTAAATATGTTTTTTTTTTTGTCAAATGCTACAACATAATATTGAAAAAAAAAACATTCAAACAAACATGTAACATTATTAAAAAAAACAAGCTTATATCCATTGTACTTAAAGTAATAAACAAAAGCCGACTCAGTACGCCGAATAGGTTTTTATATCGAATGTTTATCACTTTATCACCAATATCAATTAATCTTTAACTCCCGAATTACGATGGGCGAGGGCGTTATCTTTCAATTACCATAAAACAATTGTATGTTAATAAAATTTGATTCGAATAACTATATTTTGGCTAATAACTATATAAATACCCAGTATTTGTATCGTTGTAATAAACACTATCTTTGACGTCATAAATAGTCGAATAAGTTGTACTAATGATAATGATTTTTAAATATTTTGAATTTTTTTATAAAAAAAAGTATGATGGATTATTATTTATCTTAAGATTACTTGATAGGACAAGGAAAAAATGTCTTGGTTTAAAGATTACCAAGTCACTATTCAACTTGCTCTCTTTTTATAGATTTTATTAGTACATATGTGACCCGAGCGCAGGCTTATGTTATTTACCGGAGATATTGGCGAGACTGCACGGATAGCCGAGTAGTTTAGATCGTCACGTTAATTACTTCTGTACGCTGACGTGTCGCGGGTTAATCCCAGCGTAGGACAAGAATTTGTGTGATCCACAAAGGCTTGTTCTGAGTCTGGGTGTCTTTGTGCATGTGAATTGAATGTCTGTGAAACCCCCCATGATACAAGGATTAAATTCCTTAGTGCGAGAGTCACACGACTCCCGCACTAAGGAGTCATATATAAACACATAAAAAAAGACATCATCATCCAGCCAGAGTAAGGATAAAACCAACTACGTTAGCAACACTCACTAAGTGCACCCTACGCTACAGTGTTTGGACCTCGACTTAGTACGTTGCTAACAATCTTAAGGCAAAAGATGACTGGGTCTAAGTTTTTTTTATTTAAGGAGTTCTAATTTCGATTTTTCTGCTTTGGACTAGCTTCATCGAGAGACGGGGTCTTATAAAAGATTGTTCAAATAAGCAGGACTTTTGCAGCATTTGAGTTTGATAACAGTATCGGCAACAGCCACGTAAACACAGAAGTGCAAGAATCATTGTATCAAGCACCTACCTCTTAAACTAAAAGTATAGCAGTTACGAAATTAAATCTTATCTCTTTTTCATGTCATTTGTTTTAAATATGTATAATCTCGCTGGAATCGTCATTTCCTAATTGGCTACCCTGAGAGTTAACTTTAAAACGAACTCAGTGGTCATTGCGTTTTTTTAAGACCAGTTCTGTTGAAATCTACTAAACGGTGCGGTCTGACTTAGAGTGGCATTTTTCGTGCACAACTGCAATAATCTGACTTTAATAGGTGTCGGTAGGCCTTGCAATGTGGTCCGCGCCTTGACAGTATCGTTGCAGAAGCTTAAAGAGCTTTGTTTTATCGCTTCTTAACAGTATTGATAATAAGTTATAGGTACATCCTTGGATAATGGACTGTTTCAAAGCTAAATTTATACATAAATATTAGTTATTTATCATTAATTATTGTGACATTATAACCGTAATTGTTACGGAGACCTTGGATTTGCAAAAGATCGAGATCATCTTCAGGTTGAGATGATGACAAAGTTAAACTTTATTTTCACGGGCAATCGTCTCAGCCATATATTTGCAGCTAGAGTATCGGAAGTTAATAATATCTAGTTTAACGATGTCAGCTTTGCTTGGCCTATTTTTTTTTACCCGGGAAAATCCTTATGGACTTTCTCCGCCCTGGGGAAGGCGGAGAGGCGTGCCGGACTCCTACCGGCCAAAACCACCGGAGTGCTTCGCCCTTCCCTTGTACCGGGGACCACGGGAACGCAACGCAAACTACCGCGATGGCTTTGCTTGGCCTAGAACGACGTCTCTAAAAAAAAATGTACGGATTCATTTTTTTTTTCTCTTGGGAAATCATCAACCTGCCTGAGCGTGTTGTGGGTGCAGCGGGAGGGAATGTTTTTACTGACTAAAACCCACTATGTTCCTTCTGGAGCGGTGACACTCACGAACATTCCGTAGCCCCGGCCGGCTCTGGCCCATGAAGACCCCGCCAAATTGCTAACTTCACTTCAAAGAGCGCGTGCTCTTATCCTAACCTGTAACAATATTACCTACTTTCATAGATGATGACTGAGATTGAACTTACAGCATTCTGGACTTTGCAGATTTTTATTCAAAATTTTCCTTAACGACTTTCTTATTATACCACAAACGCAAACCCATTGCATGATTTCCAAGAACACACCGGAAACTGAAATCCGATAAAAGATCTTAAACAACAGGAAATTAATTGTAGATTTAATATTATCGGTATTAAAATGTTATAAATATAGTGTATTTTCAAGTCGCGTTAACACAGATTATTTATCTACGTCGGGATTAACTGCTTTATTCCTGGAAGGTGTAATCGTAGATAAATAGTATTAATATAAGTCCGTTGTCATTTTATTTGAGTCAGTTATAGTAATTGTGTCAATATGTTCTCGCTTGGAAAGTGCGTGTTGGTTTTGTGCGCTGCCGTTGCAGGTAATCTTGATATTTTAGCATTATCTTATAAGTATAATATGCAAGTTCAAATAAATACTGGTAGGCGTATAGATAAATAAATACTAAAAAAGTGCGTGTTACAACGGATTACGCAATATTTTATAGAGTAACTAATGAAGTGTTGTATTGCTTTCCATTCGAAATTCGTTGATATAGGCGCTGATATGTATAAAAACAGTTATTCCTTATTAAATATTTGGATAAATTTCAATTTAAAATAAAGCCCGTATTTTGTACTTATACTTCTTGTGCAACATAACTTGACTAAATCACTGCATACATAGCGAAAGATGCACCCATTTTTATCAGTGATTGTAAGATTCTATGGGATGTGATTATGTCATTTGACTAAAAATCGTAATTAAATAATCAAAAATGTAGACTAGTCTACACTTTTAACAACATTTCTACACGTGTTATCGACAATGTAAATCGAAATTTAAATTTAATCTTTTCGATAAGTTACATACATTTAACTTTTAAACATTTCCACGCATTTAAAAAGGAAAAGAAGAACAACTCTAACCGAAAATTCGTAGAAATACAAGATTACTGGAAAGACAATGACTAATCATGTTAGAGGATCCCTATGAGAGCAGGAGTGTGGTTTTATCCGGTAAGAGTCCGGCACTACCCACACGGCCTCTTCGGGGGTCGTGTGGGTGTCCATGAGGATTTCCACACTCCTGCATAAAAAAAAAACTCTCGAATCGAATGGCCTGTTGGTCTAGCGGTCAGTGGCCTTGACTGCTGTCGTGGGTTCGATCCCCACCCAGGATAAATGTTTGTGTGGTGAGCACGATTTCTTGTTCAGTGTCAGTTGTCAGTTCAGGTGTAATTTATCTACATATAACATATATGTATTTAGGAATATGTAAGTAAATTTATTAGTTGTCTAGTATTTATAATGCAAGCTCTGCTTAGTTTGAGGCTAGATGACGTTGTCTATATATACCTAGTAACCTTACTCCTAGATACTAGTAGGTACCGACGGTTTTTAGGAATGAATACTATAGTAGGTCATAATCAGCTCTTAAAAAACAACAAAATATCTGTCTTAACCCTTATCTGGAATTAATACATAAATTTACAACGCTAATAAAACGAATATTATTCACTGAATCTTAATCCTTCTTAACAAATTCTACTGATAGAGTTAGTACCTATGTAGTACTAAGATAACACTTAGGACTGTTTGTCGATTTTTGTATTACAAACAATTCTTAGGTAACTGGGCACACCATTGTTACTTTACACTTATGATATATTATCTGATAGATAAATGCGTTATTTGTATTACATTCATCAGAACACGTAGCCCGAGTTCTATCAAAAGAGAATATTTGTATGGGAAAGAAATGTTGTTACCTAATAAATAAAAATGAGTCTTAAAATGTTTACAATCAAAAGCAATAGGTTTTTATTTCGACTAGGCCTTCTCAGGCACTTTCAAAACGTTACTGACTCTAGTTGCGTCCTGACTCTAGTAGTCGGTCCAAGACATACCTACAGACTAGTGATGATAAATACATTTAAGGTTTTCTATTAGCGAGGACGCTCAATGCGACGTCCTACACATCGCCTATCAACAACTAAAACTTTATGGTTACTTAGAACAAAAGACAGAAAAATATCTTGATATATACTTATAATTTATTTCAATATCACAAACAAATCGTTTATATTACTAAAAGACATGATTTTTTAGTAAGTAAGACGTAGTATGATGTTTTTAAAAATATTAACTAATTGTTATTTTTTATACTATTTCAGCAAACGGGTTCGCCTTGGGACCGACTGACGTCATTTTCCACCTGTTCACAAGGTGAGATATCTACTTACACACCTATTTACCCCACTGCAATATCAATCAAGTAAATGTCTGATATGCTTTTGGAATCAGTTATTAACCCGAATAGTTTCGTGATAATACGTTTCCTTATAATTTACGTTATATTAGGGAGGCTTTTACCCAGCTATGGGACAGGAAAAACTAAGATAAAATTAGGTAATCTTCCCCGACTACTTTTCATTTATTTGACGTTTTGTTTTTCAAGGGAGACACACCCGGCCAGCCACCCGATATTTGCTTCAGTGAACTCCATCCTCGCCTCACCCTTCAACCCAGGTGTCAGGACTGTCATTTCCGTCCACAGCAGTGGCGAGAACGTCACTGGAAACTTCAACGCCTTCGTTGTTAATGGTAATTTAATCGTTTTTCATCTCTCACTACATAACTATGACTCCATTATGTTAAATTCGTTCGATAACATTTTGACATCTTTTCCCGCAAATATTTTGGCCCTTCTATCCTCATAATTTGAATGCACAATTTACTTTTTTAAGATTTGTTTCTTAGATTTTTAGTTTTGAAATAATGATATCTGTGTGTTAACACGTTGTATAAGAGTGGCCTATTGATATCGATTTTGAAAGAACCTATTTTGAACATTAAAACTGTTTTAATGAAGTGACGGTGCCCTAAACTGCCACATTATAAGCTCACGATCAATTTCGGTCAGTTTCAAAACTAGTCGAATGTATCCAATATCATACCCTTAATAAAATTAAAAGGTGTTTAAAATCAGAGCATATTACTACGCTTCAAAAAAAATCTGGTACAAAAATGAAGCCTAACCAAAATGAAACTTTTATTAATAGTAAAATTGTTTTAGGTTTCATTGAAGCCGAAGATGTCAACCTCCTCGCCGTGGACTGGAGCGTAGCTTCCTCCATGTACACAGAAGGCCTCGCCAACGCCGAGCAGGTCGGCAAGATCATCGCCGACTTCATCAACATTCTGTCCTCTCAGTTCTCATACTTCCCGAGCCAAGTTAGCATCGTTGGAGTCGGCCTTGGCGCACACATTGCTGGTATTGCCGGCAGAAATGTTAACGGAAACCTTCCTTACATTGTTGGTTAGTTAAAATTATATTTATTTATTATATTATTATCGTCCGTGTGGTGTCCGGATATAAAGAATAGCACCACCCCATATCCTCCACTGGGTGTCGTAAAAGGCGACTAATGGACCTTAAGACCCAGAGCACTGTAACAAGCGCCTTGGGTCACCCGAATGGTGGCGGGTAAACATTCATTCAAGCATTCCCAAAGAGGGTTAGTGTCAGGCAGGCGGCCGACTATAAAACCATAGCCAAAACTTTAAGCAACACGTCTAGAAGACGTGTTGCGCCGACCCTAAATAATAATTGGGATAAGGGCAGAGGAATGATGATATTATATTTTTTTTGGTACCCCTGTGGAAATACTCTTAGGATATCCAATGTCAGGCAGCCGACGCGTCGTGGAGGCGTGCCGACTCTTACCGGGTAAACCCACTAGAGCGTCATTATCTGCCTGTAATTTATCTATGCTATGTATGTACTTAGAAATATATAAGTATGTTTATCAGTTGTCTAGTACTCATAATACAAGCTCTGATAAGTTTGAAACTAGATGGCGCGTTGTGTAAAACTCGTGAAATATGTCTGGATATATTCCACGATTTTACACAACGCGAGAAACAACAAACGTGTTCACTCTGTTTGTACTCTGGATTTATATTACTCAAGTACATTGTACAAGCATAAATGTTCTATGATATCTTGCTAAAACTATGTTCCTCATTCATTTTTCTTCTTAGCGTAGCGATTAATGGCCTATACATTAGAATATTACTCATTAACGCAGACTGCATTAGTTGATTTTTTATCTTTGTTCTACATAGCTACTAACTCAATACTAACTTGTTTTTCAATTACTTTCAGCGATCGATCCTTCTCTCCATGGCTGGACTCACAACCCTCTCATCCTGAACCCCAATGACGCTGATGTTGTGGAAGTTCTCCACGCTACTTCTGGCATCCTTGGCTACGACTACCCCTTGGGTGACATCGACTTCTACCCGAACGGTGGCACTTACCAGTTCGGCTGTGGAATCGACACATCTTGCTCTCTTACATACGGAATCGCCTTCTACGCCGAATCTATTACCAGGAGTCCGTCAGCTAACGCGTTCGTTGGTACCAAATGTGAAAACTACGAGGAGGCTATTGCACAGGACTGCTCTGGTGAAAGGGATGCTGTATTCGGTGGACTAGAGTCTAAGGCTGGGTGAGCTACTTTTTTTATGCTTTCGCCGAAATAGGTATATTCAGTATTTCCTAATCGACCGGATAGTAACACTCGTCGTTGCTGATTTATCCGTAATTCGATATCATTCAAATATGGAATTTAGAAAGGAAAAAATGCAATAGCGCTATCAATTGTCAAATCCAATCACCAGTTTTTTTGAAGCTTAAGATATCCCACGGTTGATTACTTTCAAATCTGTTAAACAATTTCTTACTCTGATATCATAACCCTTGATAACGTAACATAATACAGACAGATTCGTATCGTGGTGATCTCATGTTTTCATTGCTATTTATCGAAGTTTCGCCTGTCTCTGTGTATGTTATCAAATCTTGCAAGATAACTTCGACCCACCTCCCAGTCTTCGACTTAGCTTTAATTTTGCATGTATAATATTACGTGACAATATTATATTCTGATGATATGGAGCTTAAATGGCGAGCTTGAAGGTGACTCTAGGAGCCATCCTGAGTTTCTTTATAAAAAAAGAATTCCATCGTGTTTAAAATGTTCGATTTCTCTTGACGAGTCAAGTCATCTTTATCTAAAGAAAGAAAGCAACCTTGGGATATTTTGTTGTTTAATTACTGTTATTGATAAAAAACATATTTCTTTTTCAGTGCATCTGGCATCTACAGCTTCAAGACCAACATGGTGCAGCCTTTCGCCCAGGGTTAAGTTATTTCTTGGAAAAATAAACTTTCAATGAATAAAACGAGGTTTTCTTAATGTTATTTAATTTATTGTGTCTCAATATCTGTAAACGCGCTAAAATATGTAATTAAATTGATTAGAATAAATAAATTTAAGTATATTTCAAAATAGTCCTGGGTTTAAATTATTATAGCGAGCCTGATATTGTAGGTAATTTAATACTGAAGGTAATGGATAAAAAGTTCTTATACCTATCTAATCACCTATTTATAAACACAATTTCCTACTTAGTAGAAATATTGTTTTATTTCAAATGAAATCTGATTACTCATTATAAAATAAGATTGCGAAGTTTGTTCTAATAAAGATTTTAATTAAATCAGTCACTGTAATCTCTATTAGTTTCAAACTGAACTATGTCTATCTCCAAGCCGCACCTAAAATGGGAAGACAAAAAAACGATGTAGTCGAACTAACTAAGAGACTTGAGAACTTGGGCAAATTTTAGTTCTCCGACCACAAATACTGATTAACTGACTCCAATGCAGCATTGTCTTGAACTGACAAGTCTAAATCACGACCCTTGTCAAAAAGGAACGTCTTTTTAATAAATTGATAATTTTCCACACTTTCACACGACGTCATCAAGTCTTTAACTAAGCAATGCTTGTATTAAGAGTACTAGACAACCGATAAACATACTTATAAACTTATAAATATATATGTTATGGACCAAGTGATTAATGCGGGCATTATTTATAATGCTTGGGCATTATGAATAATGCCTAGCATTATCGGGCTAAGTGATTAATTACTATCTTAACTTCATTATTATCATATCGCTAGGTCATTATTATATTGCTAAATAATAGTTGGGCAATTTGATAAAATGCTATATTTAAGTTGTATCAAGCGCTAAATAAACCATGGCTGCAATTGTGGACACCGTAAGAGTTCGAGTTCCGACGTTGATTGCGGTCGTAATGTTGGAAGAAATAAAAAAAAAACCTAACCTAAATTAGGTGAGGTTAGGTTTTTTTTTATTTGTCAAAATCTATATTTATTGAGGTGAAAATATCATCTTATGTTATTTTAATTGTTAAAATAATCTTTATGATATGTACGCTTAAGGCAAATTAAAATACAAATTTATTCTGAAACGAATATCTACTTGTTTTATTATTTTATCTAATTCTTCGAAGATATTATATATAATAAGCTAAACAGTATCTATAATATCCAAATTGATCACTTTGGCTGTAATATTTGTATTACTTTGCCCAAAAGGTGATAGGCCATATGTATAGTGCCCGGTCAATTTGATTATTTGAATAATTATTATCAAAGTGCACTCTCATATTGGGCATTTTTCATAGTGCCCGGGCATTATGTATACTGCCCAATTTATCACTTGGTCCATAACATATACATATTATAGACAAATGATCAAGTCTTTGTCCTAGGTGGGAATCAAGCCCACGACCTCTGGCATAGCACTCAGGGTGTCTAACCACTAGAAGTCAATTTCCAGTTTGCTATCTTAATAATAATATGATGTTACAATATCTAGGCGTTCTGTTCTATTCTAATGACTTTGCGTATATTTTCCAAAGACTATACTCACGCTTACTGATAGGCGATTAATAACAACGACGCATTTTCGTTTAATTGATTAATTAATTCATTTCATTCAATGGATTTTGTAATCTTATCGATATTAGCTCAGACTTGTTTTTGTAATTTGAGTTTGCTATTTAACATTTGCCTACATTAATGATGTCTTCAATCAATTATCAAATGTAATCTGTAATTAGTTGATTGTTATCCTGCCTCACTGACTAGCAACAAGCTTAGGAACAGAAATGTGATCTATGATAATTATGAATTATCGTCATCAAATAATAATAAACCTCTTTTTCGGAATTGGGGAATAGTGTTTATGAAAACCGTATAAATAAAGTAAATCCTACTTACATTATAAGCACGAAAGTTTGTAAGTACGGACGGATGTTTGTTACTTTTTCACGCTTAGGCGGCAAAACAAGTTGGGATTAAATTTAAGGGCCCCTTATTCCGAAAGTTTAGGCATTTAACGCACCGAAACGGCTTGCGCCCGCGATGCCCAGGAGCCGTCGCGATTTGAACTCCGGTGACCTATGGCGGCGGGCGGGCACGCCACAGTATAAATAAATAAATCAGTAGTTCATATATATATTGTGCTAGTAATAAGTAGTAGTTTGCAACAAAAACATAATAATATACTTAGCTTGATGTGCTATCCACTAAACTATTGATTGTCAACACTAATATGTTATGAATGTGTGACTAAGGAAAGCGATGATCATTCTATAGAATTTAAAGAATGGTTGTAGAAGATTTGGTGAGTACTATACAGCGTGGCGCTACCACCCCGACATTAATTTAACACGGTTAGGACTAGTAACCATGAATCATTTGAATCATGATACGTTTTGATATTACGTAAACTGAAAGACTTTTTTTTCAAACAAACTAAATAATAAACATCTATCTCAAATTGTGATCACTCTGTGCGAAAGTTCATTCAATTTGATCAGGATGGAAATCTGCACCTTATAAAGGTGAATATTCCCATTATAGATTTTAAATTCTATAGGTACATACTGACTTCTCGTTGTTCTGTGTATAGAAGTAATCATATTGTGACGTATTTATAGAATAAGTACTTACGCAATACACTTTCGGATTATCTTCACTTCAGACACCCTTCTTTTCTTAATTTTGTTTTTTTTATTTACCATTTCAATCACTTACGTAAATTTGTGGTCGCGAGCAAAAGTTGCATAGGTCCTACCTCGATGGCGTCCGGCCGGACACTGGCACGGAGCGCGCGGTGCGCGCGAGCACTTTTCACGTATTTATTTTATTTAAAAAAAAAATAAGCGCCATATTAAAATTCTATCCAATAATATCCCTGGCAAATCCGATTAGTAAATGAAATGTTAAATTTATATAAAATTACGTTCAGTCCAAGTCTTATAAAACTAAAAATGCTTCTAAAATCGACCTTACTTCTGAATTTTTTTTTATCGAGCAAAATGTTAAATAATTCGTTTCTATCCAAAAAAGTCACTAGATAAAGCATGTATCTGTACTATATATTTTTTTAAGAATTTAAATATGGTGATTTCTCTGAAAAAAACTCGATCTAGAAACGTAAATTTCGAATAAGGGGCCCTTAAAGTATGGAGTTATCTGACACAATGGATTAACATTTTTTGATTTTTTTTACTCGCCCGCGTATAAGAAGGTTTATGTTTAGCAACTTTAACAGACTACCACGTGGGTGAAATCGCAGGAAAAAAAGCTAGTGTTTTATAATAAAATTTCTAGATGTTTACAAAACTTGTTTCTACAGTTTTTTAACTTTACAAGACAATAATCTCATAGTAATTCTCATAGTATTTCTTCATCATCTAAGAATATTCCGCATTACCTTTACAAAGCGATATAAGTTAAGCAATCGATAAAACTGTACAGAGATTTAGGCTTACTATTATAATAATGAATTTTCTCATAAAGGAGGTTAAACAAAAGAAACGTCTCTCTTGTTATCTTAAAATAAACCTAAAATAGCGTACATTTCATGGGACTGATATTTCAATTAGAGAAAAAAAATGCTTACTATTTTGGCAACTATTTTTATCGTACTTCATACAGATTAGTAGGTACCTAGCTGATGAGATAACATTTTGTGTCATTCAGATTGACTATCGCTTTTTGATATTTTTTTCTGTATACCTGTACAAGATTTCTACAATTAATTGAGAGTCGCGAAAATAGTTAAACACTTTTAGGTTTTCTTTCTTCCATAAAGATTCAAATCTAGATATTTTAGCGAGAATCAAACATAGATCACTTCTTTAGGGGAGGAAATGGGTAGTGTCAAGACGTCTAGACACCTAGCACCCCCAAACACCCCCACACCCGCAACACGAAATGAGGCCCTTCGTCAGCGTTCCAAAAATATTATGACTTTCATTCACATGGGTATAATAATGAGTTGTCAAAATTACAAGTATGTATTTAAGGTCTATACATCGTGTAACATAATTAACGCACATCCTGAAACTACTTTGTTCAGAATCGATAACAGAATCCATTTCATTAATAAAAATAAATATTTTTTTTTACCAAAAAATTATTTAGAAATAATTAAATTGTAGACACTATTTTCATAAAGCACTCGAAGTAAACGAAAATGAGCCTTAAGTCGATGCAATAAGGCTATAAGGCTATAGGCTATAAGTAACGTATTGAGCAATAGGGCGCCCACGCGTTTTGCCAATTATTTGTACAAATTATTCTGACAATATGTAATAAAAACAAATATCTAAGAAAATGATAAAAATGTTTCAATACATTAATTGTGGATAAAAAAGGATATTCTTTTTGGGGTGTCTGTGGATGTGCGTTATTTCCGTTACACGTTGTATAATGTATTTATGATTGTTTTATTATGAAATATCAATTCCCTAGGTCATGATATGAACCAGTTTTTGTTAGCAGCCGATTTTAACCGACCTCATTGTAAATCTGACGTTAGAAGTCAGCCTTTACATTGATTATAGGAAGAGAAATGAACCGATCCTTGATACCACGAAAAGTTATGAAAACTAAGGTGACTTATTTGCTACCAGTATTAGAGAATAATATACATTTATCCAGTTTAAATGTTGATTAACGGCACTATATAGATTACTTGAACGAAAGTAATTGTAAATGGTTACATTATTAATTTTATCAATTAATTTATATGATTGTATATAATCATAGTCCATATCTCTTGTTCGATAGAGCTCTATCTCATTTTAGATTCAAGTTCTCAACAAGCCCTCTGCATGTTACATTCATGAAAGGTTTTTAAAAGGACCAGGCTTAATCCCTTGAAGTTATCCTATAAATCTGAAGAGATAAAATAATATAATATAATTTTTATTAATGGGGCACTATCGCGGCTATCCGTCGGGAACTCTATCCCGGCTATCAACCCGGCTATCCCGGATATGCTTAACTCCATTCCGACTATCCCTCGGAAACTTTTACGTTAGATTTACTTCTTGAGCAAGATAAAGAAACTATAGAAACACAGCGAAAAATATTTTTTTTGTTTTAATTCTTCGCAATCTCTTTAATTAATTGATATTAAATCATTCAGATACAAACAGCTCATCCTAAGATATTTTGGTTTAATTTTGTACATGAAGAATACTAAAAAGTTTTTTCTCCAACCGAATAATTCTGCCTTAATTGGAATAATTAGGTATTGTGGACAGGAGTAGTTACGTGCTGACTACGCGAAATATAGAGCGCCCTGCCTGAGCTAAACTGATTTAGGATTTGCTCAGTGAACTAAAGGGTATTATTGTTATAAATATAAATTTAACGTCATTAAAAAAATCAAAGCGTGCGGATTTAATTTTTTTAGGCTCATGCTATCCGAATTAATTTCACCACGGCGCACACTCGCGGAATCATTAATGTGAGTGTACTTTTAGCGACGCGTTGCAATACGGATCAAGGAACGGTGTTCGCTTTTCGCACGATATTTTAATTCTTGCGATTTGCCGGATTGGTGTTATACACTTTTTCGTTTAGGCACCCCCGTAGTTCCTAAATCTGCTTATAAATTTTTGCCACAAAGTAGGCTCATGCTAAGCAAGCAAGCGATCTTAGCTGCTTGCTTATTTACTTGCAAGGCAGGTTGAAGTTTAATACGTTATTAAAACTATAATGATAAAAAAGGTTAAATGCGAGTTAAGTAAATTTCACGTATCCACACAGCAAGCAAGTACGAGTATATTAATAAAAGTGACTTCGTAATAATAATTAACCGAAGCAATAAATATATCGTGCAGATCTATTAATTTAATCTGATACTAATACTCTGTTTTAAACAGTGACTCACTAATTGATCGGGATTCCCACCCCACGTAGATTATATTGCATATTATCTAAACAAATGAGATAGTCAAAACATTATATAAACCCGACAACGATGTCTATATTTAAAGTTAGTGTCAACATGAAACTCATCATCGCTTTAGGGGCCTTCGTAGCACGTTAGTATTAAATTTTCTCCTCTACCAGTTACTATAATTATTACTCTAAGTTTTACTCAATACCTCTAATAATTAAAGTGATGACTTCTCCTTTTAATCAAGTAAATGACACGAGTTTATTTTTGGGCCAGAAATGTTATAAAAGATTTTGGCAGACATTTTCTGAGTTAAATTAAAAACAATGTTTTCCAGTGTGCTCCGGTTATGTTGTTCCCGACACCACGGCTGTTCGGGATGCTATCCCCACCATCCCAGGAGACAACAGCCACTATGTAGAAGGGGTGAGTCGTTACTTCTGGATGGGAGACGAAGAAGGCAATCCGGTCTTAGTGGATCTTGACGAGCCCGTCGATGAAAGTATTGTGGATGGCAGAAACGGAGCAAACAACCAATATTGGCTTTTTACTAGGTAAGTTATTTAAAATATTAAATGCGCTATTAATTATTATAAATATAGGGGGCAAGTCGTTACCTCATCATGGGGATAACGCAAGACCTGAGGGCATATTAGCATGCTTTTTCAAACCTTGAGGTATAAATAAAAAATGTATCTGAAGGTCTATGTAGGAGCATACATCCGCAGGGCAGCTTGTGGCGAGCTTTTTGTGTGTGGCGACACAACGGAACCTGAATGCTCCAGGGGGTCACTCTTTATGAGGACTCCCAGCTCTTTCTTGCCTTAACTGGCTGGCTAGAGAGGGGTCGCAAGAGCTATATGCTCGGGGGTGGAAGTGTCTAATGGCGTAATAACGAGGAAACCCGCTCCGGGTCTGTGACCCGCGATGGCGAAATCGGTGTCGCACCTCTCTACACCCCTTAGCCTTACTCTCTGGTGTTGCCCACCTGCTGCCTATCGTGGCGGTATAATAGGGGGCCCATCTTGGAGTCGGCGAGTCACCGCCTGCCAATTTTATTGCATTCTAATGTATTGAAAGGTAGGTGCCATAGTTCTTCATAGTTATTTTAAAGAAACACTTACACCTAACAAATCATATTAATAGCCCGAATTAGTTTAATCTCCATAATTTACAATAGTCTTACAGCTACCTTTTGCCGTCCATGTCTGTTCTTCCATAGAGCAGGGGTGGATGGCCCTTGGTAGGTGTCCCATCACATTTTAGATTAAAGTTCTCAACAAGGCCTCTGCATGTTGGACCTGTGTCCCCGTGTAAGCCTTTAAAAAGGACCGGGTATCTTCCCTTGAAGTTATCCCGTGAATTAAAAGAGATTATAAATATTATAATTATAAGTCCAAATGGTGCCTGCAAAGCAACTCATATTTCTCTTATAATACATAGGTGTGTCAATTCACAACAATGCCTATAAAACAGGTATAGCGCAAAAAAATGTTTTTAAAAGAAGACATCGACAACTACATTTTACCCGTAAGCTAAAATATAACGTTGTTTTAGACGTAACCCAAACAATCATCAGCTTCTTATTAATGGAAACATTAACTCAATCCGAAACTCCAATTATAACAACGCACGAAACATCAAAGTCATCGTCCATGGATTGAATAATAACGGAGGATCCCCTGTGAACAATGCCATCAGAGATGCTTTCCTTGCCGTGGAGGACGCTAATGTCATTGTAGTAGACTGGAACGCTCTTGCAAACTCTGGCTACACCAATGCTTTCAACGGTGTTCCTAATATCGGTCAACATCTCGGTAACTTCCTCGTGTGGCTCATCAACAACGCCGGAGGTAACTGGAACAACGTGCACCTGGTCGGTCACAGTTTGGGCGCTCACGTTATTGGCAATGCTGGACGCCACGCTGGTGGTCGTCCTCGTCGTGTAACAGGTTAGTTATTGTGACATTTTCACATCGTGTTAGTAATTTCAGTTATTATTGAATTGATCATACTTAAATGTGCTAAGGCGTATATGTGTAAAAGCAAAGACGCCGAAGCAAATAAATACAATCAAGTACTATTTTGTTTACCCAGGTTTGGACCCCGCTGGTTTCCGTTGGCACGGAAATAGCAATGCACTGAACAGGAATGCAGGCCAGTATGTCGAGTGCATTCACACTGACGGTGGCTTCACTGGTATCATGGACGCAATTGGTCATACTGATTTCTACCCGAATGGTGGTAAAAACCCTCAGCCCGGCTGCCTCCACAATGTGTGCTCTCATGGCCGCGCTTATGACCTATTCGCTGCTACAGTCCGCCACAACCATCTAATCGGTAGAAGATGTGCCAACATTTGGGAAGCAGAGCTCTCTACCTGTCACGGAGCTGCTCTCCATATGGGCAATGCTAACCTAGGAAAATCAGGGTAGGTTACTCTACCAATAAATAGCAAAGTAGATATTGATAGTAGTAGCAGTAAAGTAGACATACAGTAGATATATGTAGATGTTTCATCCTATGTTCAATAAGATAAACGTATTATTTTTTAATTGAACTAACAATCTATAATTATAGACTGACATAAACTAAGTTCATTTTCATTAACTAAGAAATTACTTTGATTTACAGATCCGGCATCTATGGGCTGCGGACTGGAAGAATCTGGCCATTCTAAACAGGAACAATGATCACGACCAGGATATGTTGAAAACCGTCCATAACTGCCTGTAACTGAATAAAAATAATTTTATTAATATAATATATCTCTTTTAACTTACGGCATAATTTCAATAGTTTAACCCTAATCCTTTTTAAATACTTACATGGTTACAGGTCAAAAACTCACAGGCCTCGTAAAATTGTAATGGGGCGACTATTAGCGATTATGAAATTCACTTCCGTCCTATGGGATAACTTACATAAACTGTCCAAAGTAGGTGCACATATTATGGCCAAAATGTGAGACAATTATTGTTCTAAATTGACTTTTAAAATTTTCAAAAGGTTGAATATTGAAATATTGAAAACTGAACCCGAATATTAAAAATCTACATGAAGTTTGCGACGGAAGCATTAATTATCAAATGCATAAACAAATTAAATGTACTGAAACTTGAATATTACACAAAAAGACAAACAGTCCAAGGTCCGAATTATGATATTCAGTAGATTTGTAATAAATAATTATCTACCTTTCGTGCTGGACATGAATGTTGATGGATATAAAGGAAGAGGACGACCAAAGAAACGATGGATGGATTATGTGAAAGATAATAGGGCTGCAAAGAGTGTTACTTGCAAGATAACGTCTGATAAGAGTATGTGGAAGAATATAACATGCTGCGCCGATCCTATATAATATTTGGGTTATAATTGCAGGGTAATAATGGAAATGCGTCCAAAATTAGAAATACAATCGTCTATTTTCTGCCTTAGATTGTGAAGATAGTAAAGATTGTGCGTTTCTCTGGGTAGCCGAACCTGGGAAGCCAAACCAGGGAGTACATGCATTTTGAAACATTTTGTAGCTGTTTAAAACGAGACAGTAACGAGTAGTAACCAAGACGACATTATAAAATTTCTCAGATATTCTTGATTATAAATACAATGCCGAAACCATAACAATTAAGCTGGACAATAGCCTAGAGTGCTATTATGTCTAGAATGAAAATAGGCCTTTGCTAAATTTTGAAAACATTATGAGCCGCGTGTATATTTGAAAAACTTGATAGCAGACAGGTTTCAAAACGGGTTATAAATTGAATATAAATGAAAATTATTCTAATGCTCATAGAGAGCTTAATAGCGAAAATGATCTCAGCAAAAAATATTCATAGCCACATTCATTCACACAATGAATTGTGACGAAGATAAGAAAACTAGAGATCAACAGTGCATTAAAGATTTATAGGCATTACTGAAGGCATTTGGATCAATCATCAAAATCGCATATTAAAAACATAGATTAGATTATTCGCATTAGAATCACCGTGGAGTAGTGCCTAAGCGTTAAGGCGACTTTTTTCTGTTTCAGTTTTTCTAGAAAAGTTACATTTTTATAACGTTACCGCTTATTGAATCCCTAAAAATTATGAGAATGGCATTACTCTTCGATAAGTGACGTGACCCAGACTGGGCAATTCGACGTGTTTGTGCGATTGGTTCGAGTTCGAGAAATTTCTCCGGTATCGCCAAATACATCAAGTGTAAGTACTCCCAGGTGTACTGTCCTATCACACTTCATTTAAAAGTCTGTCATTCAAGTATTCAAAGGACCGGGTATCTTCAAGGGATTAACTAGTTTAATTAATAGGCTTACGTGTGGCTATCACAATTTTTTTATCTCACATATGTATATCCATTACTTACGTATGTTTATATACCTAACACTAATCATAACAAACTTGATTGATGAATGTGATGACGAGTTGTACGACCTACAAAACAAGTACAAGAATAATTCTCAAGTTTAATTTTTAAGTCATAACCACCGACACAAAGCCTTTATATTAGCAAATGTGTATATTATTAGTAAACAGATATGCTAGTACCCGCTTCTATTTTACGATCGTTAAAAGTTCTCCAACGTCAGCTGTGCGGCACAACGTTACACAGATTGAGGTTAAGTTTCTTTATTTATTGGTATAAGTACAACCAAATTGTCCCGATTTGACTGTATAGGCAAAACGGGATGGATTGATATACATATACAACGTTGATAAAAGCGAGAGGCATTAAATGAAACCACATATTCTGTATATCATTATAAGGCTACACAACAAAAATCAAATCAATGTAAGCAATATTTTTTAATAACTTTCGTGAGGATGATTCATACTTAAAACGTTATAACGGTTTACTCACGCGTATTTATCGGGATAGCCCGACTAGTTTCGGACCCAACCGGAGCCAACTAGATAACTATGCCTATAAAACTTAGTCACCTAATCAGGAAGATACAGCATGTTCAAACTAAAAAAAAACTAAAAAAATATCCTGTGACTAAACTATTGCTTACATTGATTTGATTTTTGTTGTGTAGCCTTATAATGATATACAGAATATGTGGTTTCATTTAATGCCTCTCGCTTTTATCAACGTTGTATAGCGGCTATATTTATAATATAATTATGTATTATCAATGCAGCTTAAATTAAAAAAGGCAGATTTATTTTTACTGTAATAGAAGACACCTACGCGGACGAAGCTACAGTCAAAAGCTGGTAAAAAATGAATTAGAGGAAAAATAAATAAAACGGCGATCAAGTATAACAGTAAAGTTATCGTTAGGTACCCTTTTTTCACTGAAAAGCAAATTTCTTGCTGGAGACACTACTACCACTTGTTAAAATAATGTTATTTCCATTGTGAATTAAACATAGCCCTACTGACTGTTCCGCTTCTTCATCTGCAATAATAGCTATAACTTGAAAAGGTCCCTTGAGCCTAAGCGAAAACCAGACCAAAAGAGAGAAAATTAATTTTGAAAAAACAAAGATTGTTTTTACAGACAGCAGCCTTTTTCAAGATTTGGCAATTCATATAAATGACAACACACAGAAGTTATTGTATAGTAAAGTCCTCCTGTGACCTGTGCAGAACGCAAGGATACTCGTAAGAATTTGAACATTCTATTAATCGGAGTTCTGATGTAGTTTGTAGGGTGTAACTGATATGACTACCATTATCATGAAAAGCGTTTTTGATATGCGTAATATACGCTGTATGAGGGCTAAGTGTACATAAGCAATATTACAGTAAAATGAAACTAAAACATTTTTTTTTGCTTTACTTTATGTTACATTCAATTCAATATTTATTAATGAGACACTAAAAATATTTAATTAATTAGTAAACAGTATCTCTTTGATAAGTTTGGCACCCCAAGTAGATTAAACTGCACACTTATCAGGAGGTGAGATAGTCGTGACAGTATATAAACGCACTAACAAAATCAATTGTCAAGTCAAAATTGAGTGACAACATGAGAATCTTCATCGTTGTAGCGGCCTTCGTAGCACGTTAGTATTTTCGTTTTTTGTACCTTAAATTTCTTTTTCTAATTTACTAATAATTCATAAATTTGATTTGTACTACAAATTAGAAAAAAAAAAATTAATCAAAATTTAATAAAAAATTTAATCAAGCATTTTCTCGGTCCATGAATTTCAAACGAGACTTATTTTATTATTCGGCCTCTTTTCTCGGTATCTTTTTAATATTTATTTAAAATAACATTTTTGTTCAGTGTGCTCCGGCCATGCCATCCCCGAGACCCCGGTAGACCGCAATTTTATCCCCACCATCCCGGGAGATAACAGTCACTACGTAGAGGGCGAGAGCCGCTACATCTGGATGGGAGACGAAGAAGGCAACCCGGTCTTAGTGGATCTTGACGAGCCCGTCGATGAAAATATTGTGAACGCCAGGAACGGAGCTAACAACCAATATTGGCTCTTCACTAGGTATAAAAACTAAACAATAATTAACCACAATTTTCCTGCAATTATAAATAATTAATGAAATTTAGTAAATCATTTCTTTCCTTTTAACGAAAATAACATATAAGTAATATACGGTACATTTTTTTCAGACGTAACCCAAACAACCATCAACAACTCATCAATGGCAACCTTCAATCCGTCCGTAACTCCAATTATAACTCCGGGCGAAGCATCAAAGTCATCGTCCATGGATTGAACAACAATGGAGGATCCCATGTGAACAATGTCATCAGACAGGCTTTCCTTGCCGTTGAGGACGCTAACGTCATTGTAGTAGACTGGCGTGGTCTTGCAAACTCTGGCTACTCCAATGCTTTCAACGGTGTCCCTAATGTTGGCCAACATCTAGGAGACTTCCTTATGTGGCTCATCGGCAACGCCGGAGGTAACTGGAACAACGTGCACCTGGTCGGTCACAGTTTAGGCGCTCACGTTATCGGCAATGCTGGACGCCGGGCCGGTGGTCGTCCTCGTCGTATTACCGGTAAGTCGCAAGGATGTATTAAATTAACTAGTACTCAAAATATTTTTACGCTGATAAATATTTTCAGTCACCAATTTAATCAAATATCTAATACGTAAAAATCTGTTCTATTTATGAGGTAATAGCAGAAATCAATATACAACGTATTATTTTTTTTATAACAGGTCTGGACCCCGCTGGTCCCGGTTGGGGAGGTAACGGCAACGCATTGAACAGGAATTCCGGTCGTTATGTGGAGTGCATCCACACTGACGGTCGTGTCACTGGTATCATGAACGCGATCGGTGATGCTGACTTCTACCCCAATGGTGGTAGAAACCCTCAGCCAGGCTGCACCAACAATGTGTGCTCTCATGGCCGCGCTAATGACCTGTTCGCTTCTACTGTTCGCCACAATCATCTAGTCGGAAGAAGATGTCCCAACATTTGGGAAGCAGAGCTCTCAACCTGTAACGGAGCTAATTTCCACATGGGCAACGGCAACTTAGGCAAATCAGGGTAAGTTTTACCGAATTATCCAACAATTAGCAATTAGCATTAGCAAACCGATCAAAGTTTAGCTAATGATAACATTTCTTTTCAACAAACTAGTTACAAGTATGCTTGCCGAGCGACAGATCAACTCGTAGAAAACAAAGATCTGAGAACCACAAGAAAATTCCCAGTTAATAAAATGCGTTTCGATTTCCAAGTATATATTAACAATCTCTTAAAATTTACAGATCTGGCTTGTATGCGCTGAGAACCGGTAGAGCTTGGCCTTTTTAATTAAAAACGATGATCACAAGCAGGACATATGGAAAACATAACGAACGTGACTTAATAAATTAATAATTTCAATTCTGTGTGTTTTCCTTTCCATGCCGTATTTTCCGATTCCTAAAGTAATCCAAACATATCATTTTAAAATCATCATTATAACAATGATGTCCGTAGATAAGTAGAGAAAAAAAGAAAGAAAGTGGTAAATCAGCCCAAACTGAACATCGCGCTTACTGGTTGGAACATTAAAATCCATTCACAAGTACACCACGATATTAAACGTGCTTTGTTGGTTTAGATTATAAATGAGATTATAATTGCAAAAGAACTTTAAAGGTTACACAATTACTAAGCTATTTTCCTTATTTTGCCAAAGATATGAATATGAATGGCACTAAACACGTCAAATTAATTATATTTTCTCTTCACATATCAATCAGCTAACGAATTTTTGCACAAACCTTATCAAATTAAACTTGATTGATTGAATTTGATGATGAAATTGAATGGAAAATTACGTTCACAATAGACGTATGGTACGATCAAATATTCATTAGAAATGCGCAGTTGCAACATATATTTGAGGGAGTTGAACTGTGGTAACACTTATAAAATGTGATGTCTGGGGACCCTGATAAATTTTATTGATGAAATTATCTTTTCAATGAAAATGGTACCCCATAGTGACTTTTCTAATTGATTTCAGGAGTGTCTAACTCGGTAGACTTTTATGATAAAAATTTGCCAAGGGTACAAATTTTTAATCAATTCTAACCTTTTATTTAGTTATTCTGTCCCTTTCTGATATTAAATATTGCTATTTAAATTTTACTCACTTCTGGTATATGGTTGAACAAAAATTTTGCCAGCGCAAGTACATTCCGTGACATTGTGATTTAATGCCATGGAGCTGATCTGATACTGGATTAGGAAGAAGGCAATTGGAACTCCACAAAAAATGAGGCAAGTGGAGTTTGGGCTAGTTTGATTCGTCTCGACGAGTATTTTGATTAGTTTTAAAACAAGCTTTTGTTCCGTCTTTGTTAGCTTTGCTCACCTCTTTGTCCTAATTTGCATTGCGTCCGCTTTAATAATTTTTCTGGTTGATAAGACCTTACGAAGTTAAGAAGTTAAATCATAATCAAATTAATAAGTTAACATATAAAAAAGATATATTGACACTCAAGAGAATTAAAACCTTAAAGTGTAATTTCCATTGACAAAGAACAATAAAAATTGACAAGTAACATCGTTAAGACCAGAATTATGAAAAATAATCGCAATACTACACAAATGTAGTATTTTTTTTAGATATTTTTTAATCGAATGCGACCCTAATAATAACTCTAGTGGTCTAACAACGATTCGATGAGTCTATGTATAATGGAATGTACCACAGAATGTACGGAATCTTAGGTATGCAAGTTCAATTTGCACTTGTCCGGATTTCTTTGGTTTTATTTCGATCTTTCGTTGCTATTTCGTTATTTGGTTATTTTTCTTGTTCTATTTCGATGATTATAAATATTAATTACATTTTTTTTGTTTTTCGGCGTAAATTGCTTCAACGGTTAACCCAGGACGGGGGCACAGCGTGGGGATATGTCGGACTTCCACCAAATACTTAACTCGTGGTAAGTTAAATACTAATCATGGAATGTACGGAATCCTAGGTATGCAAGTTCAATTTGTACTTGTCCAGATTTTTTTGGAGTTCTATTTCGATCATTTACAAATATTAATTATACTTTTTGTTTCTCCGGGGTAAATTGCTAACTATTAACCCAGGACGAGGGCACGGCGTTGCGATATGTCGTACTCCTCACCAACTAGAAACATCTCGAGCCTTATTTATTTTACGAGCTATTATATTATTAAGTTACACCTGTCACATTGCCTGTAATAAAAATCTTGCTTGTTAAATTTAACCCACTTCCCGGTGAAGAACTGAGCTAAAATTTTGCGTACCCCTGTGTATTCTGTGACATTGCATTTTGATTATATGGAGCTGTATTTGAGCTCGTTTGGTTCATCTCGAAAGGTACTAACACCTTCGGCCGGCGCGTAGAAACATGCATAGCAAATATCGGGTTATTTACCTTATTTAAGTGGAATTTAAATTTGTTTCACAGGTGTAAATCAGATTTGTACAGTCCAAAAGAATTACATTGATTAATTATTTGATAATGGAATTAGCTCGCTAATTACTTACAAAATCATCGAAACAAAGACTACGCAGCTGTAAGTTTAGTCATCCTCTTTTAATGCCATATCTCTGTCAATCAGTTGCAGTGTTTTTAAAATAGTAGGTATAATTAATATTTTGCCCTGCGGGTGGCAAGTGCATGCACAAACTATTCTGCGATTCAGGCTTACAGAACAAAACGTAACAGAACCAAAACGTACTATGGCAGAATATTAACATAATGAGTGAGTATACTGAATACCATATTACTATTTTTTGCACCTCTCGTGCAGTAAGTATGCCCAGATCGGAGAAAAAATCAATGATCAATTGCAGATGTAGAATGTAAAACGAACTAAAATCACTACCAAGCTTTTCGGGAACACGTTGTATCAAGATTAGGTCTACCTTAAAATAAACTAGAAAAGCTAATTATCCGATAATTAATAATTATTTCATGAATAGGGATCTATTAAAATAATCAGATATTAAAGTTTTGTTTGTTAAGCATCACTATCTATTTGATAGTGATTTCACACCCTGGCATAATTGCATACTATCTAATTTAATGCGATAGTGATGACAATATATAAGCCCAACAAAAAACCAGTTGTCAAATCAAAAGTGAGTGTCGATATGAAAACATTCATCGTTGTAGCGGCCTTCGTAGCACGTTAGTATTTGGTTTTCTATCATACCAGTTTTTACTTATTAACAAATTTACTTTGTACAATTTTAACATAAATACATCTACTTATTTTTTGAATGAACTAGAGGACGATCAGTTTTTTTGTTAGTGCTTCAGGGATGTGACTTCTATACTGACTACGACATCATCTAATTAAGTTACATAATGTTTTTCAGTGTGCTCCGGCCATGCCATCCCCGAGACCCCGGTAGACCGCGATGCTATCCCCACCATCCCGGGAGACAACAGCCACTACGTAGAGGGCGAGAGCCGCTACATCTGGATGGGAGACGAAGAAGGCAACCCGGTCTTAGTGGATCTTGATGAGCCCGTCGATGAAAGTATTGTGAACGCCAGAAACGGAGCCAACAACCAATATTGGCTCTTCACTAGGTAAGTAAACTAAATAAAAAATAACCAAAATTTTCCTACAATATTATTGAAATTTAATAAATTTCTCTCCTTTTAACAAAAATAAAATTATAATGTACGGTACATTTTTTTCAGGCGTAACCCAAACAACCATCAGCTTCTCATCAACGGCAACATTCAATCAGTCCGTAACTCCAATTACAACTCCGGGCGAAGCATAAAAGTCATCGTCCATGGATTGAACAACAATGGAGGATCCCATGTGAACAATGTCATCAGACAGGCTTTCCTTGCCGTCGAGGACGCTAACGTCATCGTAGTAGACTGGCGCGGTCTCGCGAACTCTGGCTACTCGAATGCTGTCAACGGTGTCCCTAATGTTGGCCAACATTTAGGAGACTTCCTGATGTGGCTCATCGGCAACGCCGGAGGCAACTGGAACAACGTGCACCTGGTCGGTCACAGTTTAGGCGCTCACGTTATCGGCAATGCTGGACGTCGGGCTGGTGCTCGTCCTCGTCGTATTACCGGTAAGTCGCAAGGATTTATTATCTTATAATCAAAATATTTTCACGCTGATAAATATTTGCACCAATAATTAATTAAACCATACATATACGTAAAAATCCGTTTTGTATATATGAGATAAGAGTAGAAATCAATATAGGTACAATGTATTATTTTTTTTATAACAGGTCTGGACCCCGCTGGTCCCGGTTGGGGCGGTAACGGCAACGCATTGAACAGGAATTCCGGACGGTATGTGGAATGCATCCACACTGACGGTCGTGTCACTGGTATCATGAACGCGATCGGTGATGCTGACTTCTACCCCAATGGCGGTAGAAACCCTCAGCCCGGCTGCAGCAACAACGTGTGCTCTCATGGCCGCGCTAATGACCTGTTCGCTTCTACTGTTCGCCACAACCATCTTGTTGGAAGAAGATGCCCCAACATTTGGGAAGCAGAGCTCTCAACCTGTAACGGAGCTAATTTCCACATGGGCAATGGCCAGTTAGGCAAATCAGGGTAAGTTGTACAAACCTTTGAATCCAAAAATTAGCAACGTAGCAAACGAAACTTTCAGTAATATTAATATTTGGTTAACAAACTAGATACAAGTATGACATGACAACATGTTTACTGACAGCAAAGTCAATTCATAGAAAATAATGCAAATGTTGAGCACCGAAAGGAAGTTTCCACTTCTTAAAATGCGTTAAGATTTTCATTTAGATATTAACAATGTCTTTTAATTTACAGATCCGGCCTGTATGCGCTCAGAACCGGTGGAAATTGGCCGTTTTAAACTGGAACCTTGATGACAAGCCGAATATTTTGAAAACCATGACAAATTTTATTTAATATTCTTAAGTAACTTGTAGATGTAGGTGTGCGTTGCATGTTTAGTATCTTATGAGTTATTATATTGTTCAATGATAAGCTAAAATATGTAACTGTTTTATGACTCGAGTAAATAAATAAATGTAACTATATAAAACACTAATTTCAATTCAGTGTATCCTCTCCATACCTTAAATATCCTTAGCGTGCTGTAAAAAGGGTATGAGCAATATCCTTTAATCTATAACAGTTAAATTTATAGAAAATCTGTAAATTAGTTAAGATATACTCAAATTTCTTTACCAAACGTGAAAACAAACACAGCCATAGATAAGTGAGACACAAAAATATGCTTTTGCTACCTAATTCCAACATGACACTACACTCTAGCATGACTCATGAACATCCTATAACAAATATAAATGAATAAAACATACATATTCAATCAATGAATATGTTATAGATAAAGAAGTAACCTAAAGTTAATCCTGTGGTAAAAAAGCAACATAAATATATTACGAAATATTATTACAAAATAAAAAAGGGTACTTAATAATGATAATTGATAACCAAATAATTTATAAGTATGTCATAAAAATAAAAGCTACCGAACATAACCGCTCTACACATAGAAGTCATTACATTTAACGATAAACAAGCAGCTCCATCGAGACTTCGCTAGATTTTTATGTTTTTGCTGGGATTTTACTTATTTTTGTATGAACGTGTGCTTATTGATTTATTTTAGTAGATTTTACTTATCTGACAGTTTTTAGGAGTAGTTTTTTTATTATTTTTGGCATCAAATGAAGCGGCCCACCTAGTTGAGTATTTTTTGTAAAGGCGGTATATCGATATGTCTAATAGGGCTCGTGTTTACTAATCAGGGTCACAGGTACTCCAGATCTTCGATTATCCTATTTTTTATAGTTTTCCCTTTATGTGACCATTAAACCCTAACTTTGTGCCAAATTTCAGCTCTGAGTTTATGGGAAGTACTACTTTATAGTGATGATCATGAGAGAGTGAGTGTCATAAATGCGAAACTTTGCTTTCGCTATACTTCGGAAGTAAATGACCTTCAGAGTTGACACTTGGGATTTTAAGTATGTGATTGTAACTTACTGAATGATGAAATTTTCTGCCGTCTGGTCCAGAAGTTCTCAAATAGGGGTCTGAAAATGCGGCGAAATGGTTCCAGTAAATGAAATGGTACGGCAGTGTTTGCTTCGCGCCCGACTTGGCGGGGGCACTGCCGTGCTCCTACATTTTAGTTTTTACTATGTATGCCAAAATTGTCGCATTGGGTATTTACTATTAAAAAATGGCGTTGTACATGAACCAAATAAACAATATACATTCATACTGATCGGCATTAAAATCTATCCACAAGTACACTACGATATTAAATTTAAATGTGCTTTACCTTTGTTGATGAGGTCTTGACAGGCAGTGGACTGAACAAGACTTTAGATTAAAACCTTTTTATATCCTTCTTGAAGCCATGTCTCGAGGTAAGTCTAAATTTCGGTGAAAATTCACTCAGTAAAAACATTAACTTTTTCAAATTAAATTAGATCTATTATACGAAAATCTATTTAGTAGCATACAGGACGCTTGTGGTGTGCCGTTTGTAAGTGCGAAACAACGGAACTGAGTACCACAGGGGGTCACTCTTTTTAAAGACTTCTAGCACCTTCTTTCCTTAGCATGCTGGCTAGAGACCGAACCTTCTTCTTGAGGAGGAGCGTATCTAATGGCGTTATGAGGAGGGAACCCAATAACTTGACCCGCGATGACGAAATCCAGAATGTTACAAATCGAAGCATATTGTTATGTAACAAAGTTGCTACGTATGTTTAGACTTTTAAAACTTTGTATTTTGATGCAAACAACATCACATCAGCTTCACCCGATTAAGAGCATGCTGTGGGCCTAAAATGAACTGACGCTTCTGTCTTAGAGTCTTTTTAAACAGGTTCTTACAGTACATTTATTTGTTGACTGAGATAATGAATGATGACGATTGCAAAAAAAAGTGATTACACCATATGACGTAATAGTATGCTATTTTCCTTAATTTGTCAAAAATATCCATATAAATGGAACTATGCACGTCAAATTATATTTTCCCTTCACATATCAATCAGCTTACAAATGCTTATACAACATTTATCAATTAAAACTTGATTGATTGAAATTAGTGTCAAATATACTATCGTACGATCAAATATACTAGAAATGCGCAGGCGCAATCAAAAGTGTTACTATATCACTGTCCAACGTAAACAAAAATATTTATTATTTAACGTGATAAGGCCTCGTTACGCCAATATTATGAGACTTGCAAGTTAACAACTGAGATGAGACGTAACCGAATACAGTCGAACACAGATAAGTTGGGACCGGGGTCGATTCCGACGGGTAATTAAAAAAATCCAGCCAAATGCGAGTTGGACTCGCCCACGAAGGGTTCCGTACTATCATCTATAATAGAAAGTCACGTTTGTTGTAGGTATACTTATTTTTTGTCTGTAGTACAATAGAAGTTTTTACCTGTTTATTAAGATCAAGAAAAAATGCTTAAAATTACGTTTGTTGTATGGGAAACCCCTTTAATATTTACTTCATTGTTATTTAATTATTTATTTTGAAAGGTATTATACAAATAAATATTCTGTGAAAATTTGGAGCGTCTACCTGTTACCGGTTTCAACATTGAGCAAACAAAAACACGTCTATTGTAAGGGCGGCAACGGAAATACATCATTTGTGAAAATTTAAGCTTACTAGCTATCGCGGTTTATGAGATACAGCCTGGAGATAGACAGACAGACAGCGGAGGTTTAGTAATAGGGTCCCGTTTTACCCTTTGGATACGGAACCCTAAAAATAGGAACTATCAAACAGAACAAATGAAGTATAAAGTCTTGCCTCTAGCTTCGTGTAACAGTTAAAATATATCTAGAGTGCAACGAGATCGAGAAACCTAAATTACTGGTTTTTCAATTTTTTTATGTTAGGTACTAAAGACCGATTCGGATAATTGACACTTAATTTTTTTACCCTCATATTTTTTAATTATTTGAAACTAGGAACCATTTTTATTTTTCGTTTTGCGATAATTCATTATATCATAACGTTTCATGAATGATCTATTAAAATAATCAGATATCAAAGTTTGTTTGTTAGGTATCACTATCTAATTGATAGTGATTTAACACCCTGCCTAGATTTAATTGCATACTATCTAATTTAATGCGATAGTGATGACAATATATAAACCCATCTAAAAAACCAGTTGTCAAATCAAAAGTGAGTGTCGATATGAAAACATTCATCGTTGTAGCGGCCTTCGTAGCACGTTAGTATTTGGTTTTCCATCACACTAGTTTTTAATTATTATTGAATTTACTTAAATATATCAACTTCTTTTTTGAATGAAGAAGAGGACGAGGTTTCAATACTAGATACAACATAATCTAATAACTATAATGTTTTCCAGTGTGCTCCGGCCATGCCATCCCCGAGACCCCGGTAGACCGCGATGCTATCCCCACCATCCCGGGAGATAACAGCCACTACGTAGAGGGCGAGAGCCGCTACATCTGGATGGGAGACGAAGAAGGCAACCCGGTCTTAGTGGATCTTGACGAGCCCGTCGATGAAAGTATTGTGAATGCCAGGAACGGAGCTAACAACCAATATTGGCTCTTCACTAGGTAAGTAATTTTAAATAAAAACAACGCTTTAATAATCCTAAACGCTCTCACTGGAGAGCAACACACTTTTCATTTTCCGACTACTTCTATTACGCATTCATGTAATTTCTTTGTGTATGAAATAAATCATTTCTTGAATTCTAGTCATCATCATTTCCCTGCCCTTATCCCAATTATCATTATTTAGGGTCGGCGCAGCATGTCTTATCCATGCTGCTGAGGTTTTGGCTGTATATTTTATGACCGGCCGCCTGCCTGACGCCAACCCTCCTTGGGAATGCTGTTGCTGGTGGTTTACTCCCCACCAGAAGGTTGACCCGAGGTGCTAGGTGGTATGCACCGGGTCGTAGTATACCGCCTCTTACGACACTCATTGTTGGATATGGGTCAGCCCTATTCGAACCGGGAACTGCACGGTTATTTCTTGAATTCTAGTACTAATATAAATATATGTTTTCAGACGCAACCCAAACAACCATCAGCTTCTCATCAACGGCAACATTCAATCAGTCCGTAACTCCAATTACAACTCCGGCCGAAGCATAAAAGTCATCGTCCATGGATTGAACAACAACGGAGGATCCCATGTGAACAATGTCATCAGACAGGCTTTCCTCGCCGTAGAGGACGCTAACGTCATCGTAGTAGACTGGAGAGGTCTTGCAAACTCTGGCTACAACAGTGCCTTCAACGGTGTCCCTAATGTTGGCCAACATTTAGGAGACTTCCTTATGTGGCTCATCGGCAACGCCGGAGGCAATTGGAACAACGTGCACCTGGTCGGTCACAGTTTAGGCGCTCACGTTATTGGTAATGCCGGACGTCGAGCTGGCGGTCGTCCTCGTCGTATTACCGGTAAGTCGAAATGATTTATAAGCTTGTATTCAAAATATTTTTCCGTTGATAAGTATCTGACTTAATGATTATAATTACCTCATACATAAACATCAGTTTTATGCATAAGGTAATAGAAAATAGACACCAGCAACTAAGTACAATACGGATTAATTTTTATAATAGGTTTGGACCCCGCTGGTCCCCGTTGGGGCGGTAACGGCAACGCATTGAACAGGAATTCCGGTCGGTATGTGGAGTGCATCCATACCGACGGTCGTGTAACTGGTATTATGGACGCGATCGGTGACGCTGACTTCTACCCCAATGGCGGTAGAAACCCTCAGCCAGGCTGCAACAACAATGTGTGCTCTCATGGCCGCGCTAATGACCTGTTCGCTTCTACTGTTCGCCACAATCATCTAGTCGGAAGAAGATGCCCCAACATTTGGGAAGCAGAGCTTTCAACCTGTAACGGAGCTAATTTCCACATGGGCAACGGCAACTTAGGAAAATCAGGGTAAGTTGTACAGAGCTTTTGAATCCAAGAATTAGTAAAGTAGCAAACGATACTTTCAGTAATATTTATATTTGGTTAACAAACTAGTTACAAATATTACATGATAATATGTTTACTGACAGAAAAGTCATAGAAAATAATGCAAGTGTTGAGAATCGAAAGAAAGTTTCCACTTCCTTAAATGCGTTTAGATTTTCATGTAGATATTAACAATGTCTTGAAATTTACAGATCCGGCCTGTATGCGCTCAGAACCGGTGGTGGTTGGCCTTTTTAAACAGGAACCTTGATGACAAGCCGAATATTTTGAAAAACATGACAAATTTAATTTAAAAATAAATGAATGTGACTCAATAAAACATTAATTTCAATTCAATGTATCCCTTCCATACCTTAAATAACCTTAGCATTCTTTTAAAAAGGGCATGAGCATACTAGCTTGTATTATGAGTACTAGACAGTTGTCCAGTACTCATAATACTTGCAAACTAACAAACCTACAATCAGTACAATCTGTATCTACCATTAGTCGAACATTCATTAAACCCTTTTGTAGAAATCTAAGTAAAATATTTGAGTAATTTGTATTGAAAATATAATGATTTATACATGTAAGTATCGAATAAAATATAATGTACGGTATACTCTTCACCCTAAATTATAAATTATAGAGCTAGTTTTTCCCTTCTTAGTTGTTTTTTTGCAGTAGGGATGTTTGTTTTTAACAGCATCAACATACAAAAGATTTAAACTAAAGACAGATATCGCGGTGAGCGACTTTGTTTCATATGTTTCGATTTGTAACGTTCCGGATTTCGTCATCGCGGGTCTTATTAGTGAACCCGCCCCAGTGGACCCGGGGTAGGTTACTTCCTGATAACGCCATTAGATACGCTCATCTTCAAGAAGAGGGTCTCCAGCCAGCGTGACACTAAAAAGAGTGACACCCTTTTGGGTCTCAGTTCCGTTGTTTCGCGACTCACAAATAGCCTTTCACAAGCAGTTCTGTATGCTACTAAATAGATTTTGGTAAAACAGATTTAATTTAATTCCAAACAGTTATTATTTTTTTCTGTTTGTCAGTTTGTCCCGCCTGCATTAATTTTTAACGTATAAATTATATTTTTAAAACATTTAAATACACCGTGACTTTTAGGTCGTTTTAAAAAAGCAGCCCAGTTCATGTATCCAATGACTAGTAAACGTTTATAATAAAAAAAAATGTTTTTTTTAAGATTTGAATGAATAAAAATATTATTCATTATTATGACACAAGGCAGTTTTACGAACACTCTGTAGTGAGCGCGGTCCGAACCTTGTGCCAAAGGGGCCGCGCGGGCGGCGCGGCGGCGTCTTATCACAGGTCATTCACCTTAGCGTAAAACAGCTGTCTTACTATTGCAATCATAATGTTCGCAGTAAGTATGTAGCATGTATCTTCAACAGTTTGATACGTAAACATTTTTAACAGGATGTTTCATATTTCCAATGTATTATTTATTTTGTTCATGCATATTATTTTAATTAATGATAAAAAAATTATATTCGCGCCTAGAGGTATTTTATGACGGATACATTGTGTGGACGACTTTTTTAAAACGACCTAAAAATCACGGTGTATATCTGCTATTTATGTAAGTATCGAATAAAATATAATGTATTGTATACTCTTCACACTGAATTATTGGGAGTTATCAGGAGGTAACCTACCCCGGGTCCACTAACATGGCCGGCGATTACGAAATCCGGAATATTACAAATCGAAACATATTATGAAAGAAAGTCGCTCACTGCTATATCTCTCTGTGTATTTAGTATTTCACCCGTGCGAAGCTGAGGCGTGTTGCTAGTATTTAATAACTAAAACTAAAATTAAGAGCATGCATGCCGTGGCCCTAAATTAAATAATATTTTCTATTTATTAAATAGTATTTTTAAACAGATTCTGACAGTAGGTACATTTATTTGTTGACTGAGATAATTTATGATGATTGCAAAAAAAAAAAAGTGATTACACAATATGACGTAAGCTATTTTTCTTAATTCGCCAAAATATCAATATGTACCATTCATATTAGGCACGTGCAATTATATTTTCTCTTCACATATCAATCAGCTTATACAACGCTTATCAATTAAAACTTGATTGATTAAAATTAGTGTCAAAATTGGATAAGAAATGACGTTCGCAATCGACCCATCGTACGATCAAATATACTAGAAATGCGCAGGCGCAATTTAGTAAAATAATACTATATCATTATCCAACGTAAACAAAACAAAAATATTTATTATAACGTGATAAGGGCGCAATAAATCTACGCCAATATAAACTTTTGTAAGTTGTAAGTTAGCCACTGAGAAGGGACGTAATCGTATACATTCAAACGAAATAGTATAGACAGTGGTCAATTCAAATAATTGAAAATCCGGATAATCGGACAAAACTGGTAATAAAAAAATACGAACTGTGGCACCTAGAACAATAATAATTTCCAGACCGATTTCGGCCACGGCGCCTAGTGTTAATATGACACCAGCCAGCTACGTGGGGTGGGCTACACATTTACGTGCCTCCCGAAACAGGGAAGCTGCGATATTTATCTCTAAAACGCACAAAACATTCGAAAAGTCGGTGCCCGCCGTGGGGATCGAACTCGAGACCTTTGCAGTCCTATGGTCTAACCACTAGGCTATCACAGCTTTTTAGAATAATCTAAGTATAAACGAAGTAAGTCTTGTCTCTAACTCTCAACCGTAACAGTTGAAATGTTACGAATCCAACGAAAGCTTGTTAGAACAAAATTTTACTTAGTTTTCTTTTTTCATGTTATGCTTATGACGATTCAGATAAATAACGGACATTTCATTTTTTTAACACTTACGTTATTGTTTCATTTGAAACTAGATGTCAAATAAAGGGACCAAGTTTTTTTCGTTTTGCGATAATTCATTACTATACAATCATGTTAATCTTTTTAAAAGTTGGTACATTCTAAAAACACAAACACACAACAATAATGTTTGCCTTTGGCTAGAAACTGAAATGTTGGTGAAATAAACGTAGTGATTATATTTACCGCTATGCGTCAGTCAAATGATATTACAACAGTCATTTTCAATAACTAGTATTAGAAGCATGGGCATGATCAGCATTTGTTAAGCCGTAGGTATATGACGTCAAAGATTTGGTTCTTTTGTTTTAGACCCAATCAAAAACTGAATTGAGAGAGAAGAACGTAGATTAAAACCTTTTTACAATGCTTCGATAAAAGTTCTTAACGCAGCCTATCCTTCTTTGAGCCGTGCCACCAAGTATGGACTTAGTCTGATCATTTGGTGAAATTCACATAATAAAAAAAAAACAAAAAGTAAAAAATATGAAGAGTTTCAAATTAAATATATTGTACGAAAATCAGCATGGAATGGTCAGTATTTGTCAAGCCGTATACATGACGTCCCTAAAGTTTTATTCGTTTTATTTTTCAGAAAACATAGAAATGGTTCTTTTGTTTTAGAGACAATCAAAAATTGAAAAGTTGTTAGCGATTTTGATAATCCGCGTTCTACAGATACTGTACTCGTGCTCGGCAATCACGTTTGAGACCACTAGCTAGACCAACAAGGCACCACCTTGATAAGATACCGCCTTAATTTTATTAAATTCAATTCATAAATAATTAAAAGGATTATGCTGATAATTTCTTTAGTACATTTTGATTAGAATGGCAATGCCGTCACTAATCAGAATTTGTAGGTAAGTAATTGTAAAGAAAATAAATCGATCGACTGTTTTTAATTATCGTGAAATAACTTGATTCGATTATACAAGGATTATATGCATTAATTTTATTAGCTATTATTTTCTTGCTCCAAATCCGACGATTAGATTGTTTTAATCCCAAAAATAAAGCTCAAAAAACGAAGAACTGTTATGAATTTTGGTAGTTTTTTTCAGAATTCTGACATAAGAACTTCTTTAATAGCTTTTCATATCATTAATATCGTGTGTATACAATAATTATAAATTCACGTCAGCAACGGATTTATTCAAACGAAAATGGCTCTTAGTAGAAAGTGATTTTTTTTAGTAAAATCACACCCTGAAATTTATTTTATTTTGGTAATGCGCTATGATAAAAACGTCTATTTTTAACGATAAAGTTAATATCATTGGCAAAATTAAGCTGTTTATTTCTCTCAGATTATAGCTAGTCTGTGTTTACAATTGTTTTTGCGAATTGAGACGATTAGAGTTTAATCATTAATCAGGTATAGGCACAAAGGTAAATAATAGATAAAAGTAAGATATCGTATGTTTTAATTATAAGCACGTATTAAGTACTAGCTGTGCCCGCGACTTCGTCGCGTGGTTGTCGAAACAAAACAGCGTCATTTAGATAAGAGTAGGCTATATACATATACCTTGGCGTGAAAATAGATGACGAACTAAGAATATTATTAAGTAAAAAATGTAGGTACTACCTAAGTTTCAAAGTTCCTATTAATATTTTAAGAGTTTTTTTTTATGTCACAGCTATAGGTTAACATTCAAAACTCACTGAGATAAACTGGAAGCTCTTCAAAAACATTTTTAAAACTACTTGTTACTACTAAAAATACGAAAGCACATGTAAAGGAGATTATAGTACCTAAATTATTTAAAATAGACATACTTGTTGCCCGTGACTTTGTCTGCGTGGTATTGAAGATTAGGTAAATTGAAGATGTGTAGGGCTGTACAAAAAGTAAAGCTAAATAAAGTTTAATGCAAGCTCCTTAATCCAGTTCTGTTTCAAAATTATTTCTTAACTTTCTACTCATAACCTTTAGTCTTACAAACATATTACTTGACTGTTAACACTGCTAGTTTTAAAGGTTAGTCCAACATTCATATGATGTCGCATTATATTGTTGCTGTGGCCACTATCTTACACTGATTTGACAATTTGGATTGAAGGACTTGAAAACGGGCGATGGGGAGAAGTGTGCCGGATTCTAACTGGCTAAAACCACCTGAGTGCATCTCCGTTCCCTATTGTCAGGAGCCACGGGAACACTTTCGCAAACAACCGCGAACCCTGACGGGAGAGATCTTTTTAACGGGAGTTTCTTATTTGACGTAGAGTCCGTTTTCCCCAGCGCTCATTAAGAGGCGCGCGAAAGCACCGTGCATGCCGTCTTTTATACAGTACAGTAGACTTCCCCTAGACTACTGGCGTAGGCTATTTATGGTGGTTTAAGGAGAATAAATTTGGTCTTTCTTCTATTTGTTGCTCGCTGGGCACGGATCGAGTGGTCAGATGAGGCTTCCCGTGTTCTTTCTGCGGTTTTTTGTTGCGCGTCATCACTTCTTTGCAGAATTCGATGACGGCACACCAACTATCCTTGGTTACGGCAAACTAATACCCTCTGGAAACACTAAAAATAATATTGAATTATGTTGTGGAGTTTGGTACGCCGTTTCTTCTCTATTTTTATGTTTAATTAGAAAAACCTTCTTCTTTTTCTTTTCGTGTCAATTGTACGTAGTATTTGGTGAATATTAGATCCTCTGAATTGCAAGTGTGCAGACATTTTCGTCACTAATAGGTGGTGTGACATCGTCTGTACGGAAATGACGCATTCTAACTGGATGTTAGAGAGGTCTGTATACCCAAAATTGCCATATTTTGTTTGCAGCGACCTACTTGGATTCTCAGACGGTTGAATGCTTTCCAAACAGGCCACTGCAAAGTTTTAGGCGGCAGACGTTTCTGAGGTAGGACATAAGTGGCAGGTGGTAGATGCTGATCTGCCCAGATCTTGCACCGAGTTTGAGTTGGAGTTTCGTTTGTAGCTAGTAAACATCGGAGGAAGCTCTTTTGGCTCTGAAGTCTAATCGGGTGTAAGCTTTGTTATTACATAGGGGATGTCCGATGTCGTGTGTCTGATTCCTCGACGTCTTTTGCGAGCGCGCATGCGACTTCTCTTCTAACGTCTGGTAGAGCAATGCTAACCAAAGGGAGAACTTATTTAGCAGGGTTGGTTTTAAACAGCCAGATATTATTCAATACGTTTTGTTGAGCGCTATGCACTGTGGTGCGGCGTAGATCCGACGCCGCTCCCAATCTGGTGGATGTATGCGGGCCTAGCAGATTATTCCGGGCACCGATCTTCTATTTCGTTTTCTTTCTACTCCTTGACGGACAAAAAATCCCTTCTTAGTGTTATATGGTTATCAATGTTTCAAGTTTCTAATTATAGTAGTTTGAGCTGAGCCAACTGAGCCTGAAGAAGGGTAATGTTACGCACACGTAACAAAACATTTGCGGGAGAATGTGAACGGGGCATACTCGTACGCGAGATTTATGAATTTAATAACAGTCTATCAACACACTTTTACCAATGCAACTACCCTATACCACCGCAATTGGTGCACAATTGTAGAAGTGTATAAGTACTATCAAATCTTCAAAACCACACGTAACACACAACAAAATTGCAGTCAACAGTTAGTAATATAGTAAGTAAATCATTTACCGTCCAAACTATTTTTTTTGTTTTGGTAGTTAGTTTTCTGTCATTTCAGTAATAAGCTACATCTAAATGGGATGAGACTGTCGTAGCTTAAAGAGTAAGTAGATACCGTGTAAAATTATTTTGAAAAACAGTTTTATGTTAAAAAAGTGAGGTACTTCATACAATACTTTTGTACTATCAAAAACGATAGAAGAAAAGTAAATGTTTGTTTAATAAATTCAAAAAGTGTATGTCGAAATGAGATTTGAACTTGAAGTGAAAAAATACGAAGCTCGTAATTCCCCAACCCGGCTATTTTGATTGCTATGTAGTCAGCCAAATAACATGTTAATACATATTAAAGTAAAAACATAAAACCATAGCAACAGTATTTTGGTCGCTATGGTGACTCGTACACAGCTATGGTGACAGTAGAAAAAACGAAAATTCGTGATTGATCACCCCCCGTATAGGATAACACAATCTATATATATAAAAATGAAACCCGTTTTCCTTGGTCACGGCATCACGCGTGAATGGCTGGACCGATTTCACTAATTCTTTTTTTGTTGTATTTGTTATTATTAGGAGAAGGTTCTTACGGAAAAAAATATTAAGAAAAGACCTTGGTTTTTTTTGTCCCTTTACCACGCGGGCGAAGCCGCGGGCAGAAGCTAGTAATATATAGTATTTATGTTAGCCCGACCTTTAGCAATAATATAATGGTGTCAAATCTTAACACCGCGATTCAGAAAATGACGAAATTTGCACAACGCCATCTATCGGATTTGCAATTTAACAATCAACATTAGTTCTATTTTTTGTCTTAAGATGTCGTTGCAAGTACTTCACTGAATTGCGTAACGTAATTATTTTACTTCTTGAATTCACTAAATTAATCATATCTTTTGGTAGAGTGAACCGATTTCGATCAAACAAAGACTAAGTTATACCTCAAGTTGCGTATAATTATTGTGTATAAACATTGTCTGCATTGAGTTCGTAGATTTTACGTGATGCGCGCACAAACAAACAGATAAACAGACAAACAGACAAAAATTTCAAAAATGATGGAAATGGGTTCTGTTAGTTATCTTTTCACACCCTGGCTATTTTTTTTTTCAATTTCTTCAATGTACAAAAATGATTTTTCTACAGATTTATTATATGTATAGATAATCGTATTTAAACAGAAATCTCATTCTTAACTGTTTTGGACTTGCGCGAAATTTTAGTTTCTAAAAAAAAATATACTTCTTCACAAGTTATAGACGAAAAACTGAAATAATACAGAATATGACCAATAATTTTGAACACCATAAATTAAGGAGAATATTGCGGCAGTAAACTTTCAAATGCGTGTCAACAACGTGACCAAAATCAACGTCCGTAGGCCATAACTTCAAAATCAAGTGCAAGTAGGACTCGCAACACGAAAGGTGTAACAAACAGGCAAAAGCAAATTCCTCATCAAATTTATGACCGTACTAATAGATACACATCACCTGTGAAAATTTCAACTGTTTACATATCACCTGATGACAGACGGAGAGTTGGACAGAGAGAAGAGGCTTATTAAAAGGGTTTCCGTTTTACCTATCGTCGCTTTAGATACTGAAGCCTGAAACCTAAGTCTCTCTTCATATCTAACGGAAACTTCTAGAACAGACCTGACAACTGATAATGTGTATGTGAAAGGTTGGATAAAATGTGCCTATCTAAATTATTTCAAATTTAAATTTATTTCAAATATAGGTTCGTACATTTTCGTTTTAAACACGTATATTTTATACATAGTTTTTGCGCTGTTTAATTTTCTTTGTAGTTTTGTATGGAACACGAAAACGTAAATTATGGCGTTTTTACGAATCCGAGTACCACTATGGAAATGATGCAGCAATAATAGCTCGAAGGATTATTGACCTAGGTATACGAGAAAGCTGTAAAAGAAATACGTGATGTAAAAAAAATCTGACAAGACGGTTAAAAAGACCTTCAAAGACTTCATCGACACCCAGATTTTTTTTTAATAAAAATACATTACAAGAGTAATTTATAAATATTTGCAAAAAAACCATCTGAAAAAAAATAAAAAAAAGTCTACACCGTTGATATCTTTGCTCTTTGACCATTATACCTAAGGAGATATAATGGTCGAAGAGTAAAGATAGCAACGGTGTAGACTTTGATTTAATTAGTACATAATTTTCGTCGTCGTTCTATCGCTATCTGCTTTGACGTTACGCGGCCGGAAATACGCTACGATATGAAGGGAGCTAAGTAATTTCATTAATGAATATCATTTTATAATAATAATAATAACCACCGTCAGCTTGGACCCTGGACCGATTTCGGTTGGACACTAAAAGTAAAGACTAAATTTAAGAAACCCATACAGACTCTCGGATTTTTAATTCGTCATTGAGTATATTTTATTTGATGTCCAATTTTAAGAAATGTCAAGTTTCTGTCGGCGGCCATCTTAAACTGATTTTTGGCAAAGATAGCTAAGGGCACTGCCTGGTTATTTCCCTATCACACAAAAAAACTCAAATCTCAGCAAAAACTATAACATTATAAAAAAGTCCTTCGAGTTTGCGTCGGGGACAGAATAAGTAATCAATGTTTAACACCCTCTGAATAAAGAAATTAGTTAAATATTAGATCGGGGAAAAAGTTTTTTCGCATTAAAGTATGTATGAACTTGTAATAAAATCTTTTTGGCTATAGTAGGTATTTGTATCTGGCTGGTTTTGGTATAATTGAAAGTTAAAATTTTAAAGAACATTAATTCCAAATTCTAATTTTATTAGAGGGAGAAAGATTTTATTACAAGTTCATATATACTATAATGCGAAAAGACTTTTTCCCCGACCTATTATACTAATGATATGTGCCATAAATACGCTAATATGCGTAAAAGCAAAAGGGTTAAAATGAAATAATTTTAAAATAATATCAGTCAATATTACTAAATTGTATTTCCAAAAAATAGAAAAACAAAATAAAAAGGTTTTTATTTTCGAGTAGGCCTTCTGTTGCGCGGTTGCAAAATGTCATTATGGAGAAGAACCGATAAAAATTATGGACATTATTTCTCGTCTTATAAAAGAAATTAGAAATAATGCTTTGGATATGTATTTTAGAATAAATAAAATACATAGGTATTTATTAACAAAATAGTCAGTAAAATTAAGGGAAGGGGAGAGAGATTTCAAAATCAGCGGTTCGCAAAATAAAAATATTTTTTCCACTCTTTTTTCCTGAATTTAATTTGTGGAATATTCTGAAAACAAGCAATTTGTTGGATATTTTCTCAAGTAAAAAACGTTTCTATCTAAAAAATATCTCCCTTCACTTACCTTACCTCGCCCTAATTCTTTACGCCTTGTCAATGCCACTTGTTATTTAAATTGTATTTTTTTTTTCTACAGATCAATGGGTATATTATATTGTGAGAGCTGTCTTAGTACTTACATTAAAATGACAATGATTCCAAAAACTTTTTTAAGAGTATCGCACCGGAACATGATCACAATAGGAATGGTTTCCCCAAAACAGATATTTACGTCATACTGATTACAAAATAACGTGACGAGTAATTAAATTGAGAGATAATCGAGTGATGCGTTGAATAGTGATGTTCCTTTAAACAAATGGCTGTCGATTTCTTTTTGCGGAAAATATAGCGTGAGACAAGGAAGATTATAGTTATATTTCAGCGATACAAAACGGTGCAAAAACATCATAAATTGTATCTTTGTCAACTCAAATAAAGTGCGTAATAATGAGTTCCTTCAGGATACCTTAAAAACGTATAATAGCTTCCCTTTGTCTATCAAGGGTTGATAACCTATAAAGTTTACGATAGTTAAACATATTTGCAGCTAACAATAGCTTAGATGTCCTTCATCAGCTTAGAACTCATCATCATTCCCCTGCCCTTATCCCAATTATTATGATTTGGGGTCGGCGCACCACGTCTTCTAGACGCGTTGCTTAAAGTTTTGGCTATGGTTTTATAGTCGGCCGCCTGCCTGACACTAACCCTCTTTGGGAATGCGATTGTTGGTTGTTTACCCGCCACCATTCGGGTGACCCAAGGTGCTTGGTACAGTGCACTGGGTCTTAAGGTCCATTAGTCGCCTTTTACGACACCCAGTGGAGGATATGGGGTGGTACTATTCTTTATATCCGGACACCACACGGATCACACATCAGCTTAGAACTGTGACTATTTAATTAACAAATCTTTACATTAAATATGAGGTAATATTAATGCAACATTCTGCGCATCACTAATAATGATATTTAAAACATCACTTATCTACCGATGATTGATGGAAAATTGGTTCAACGGGTGATAAACTGCATATTATCTAACTTTACAAGATAATCTTGACAATATAAAAACTCCTCCGAGAACATCAGTAATGTCAAAGCAATAAGTGAGTGCTATAATGAAGACCCTAATAGTAGTAGCAGCCTTCGTAGCATGTAAGTAATTTAATTGTTTAGAACCGAGCCCAAAACCACTACTTACACTAAAAATAAAGAAAAAAAAAGTCTATAAATTTTTTATAATAAAAAATATAAACTACGAAAACGTGCCCAATAAAATATTGTAACTGTTATTTCCAGTGTGCTCCGGTATCCCGGTAGACCGCGATGCTATCCCCACGGTGCCGGGTGACAACAGTCACTACGTGGAGGGCGAGAGCCGCTACATCTGGATGGGAGACGAAGAAGGCAATCCGGTCTTAGTGGATCTTGACGAGCCCGTCGATGACAATATTGTGAACGCCAGGAACGGAGCTAACAACCAATATTGGCTCTTCACCAGGTAAGTCGTTTCAAGCGGCTAATATTACTTTGTTCGTAATTTAAGTTATTTCAAGCCAGATCAAGTTATTATTAAAACTAACTACATTTGATTACACCTGATTCTAAATTTACTGACTTTTTTTCAGACGTAACCCAAATAATCATCAATTGCTCGTCAACGGCAACATTAACTCAGTCCGTAATTCCAATTACAACTCCGCAAGAAACATAAAGGTCATTGTCCATGGTTGGAACAACAACGGAGGGTCTCACGTGAACAATGTCATCAGACAAGCTTTCCTTGCCGTTGAGGATGCGAACGTCATTGTAGTAGACTGGCGCGGTCTCGCTGGCTCCAGCTATAACAATGCTGCCAACGGTGTTCCTAATATTGGTCAACATCTCGGTAACTTCCTCGTGTGGCTCATCAACAACGCTGGAGGCAACTGGAACAACGTGCACCTGGTCGGTCACAGTTTAGGCGCTCACGTTATTGGAAATGCCGGACGCCAAGCTGGTGGCCGTCCTCGTCGTATTACCGGTTAGTCGCAATTTTTTTTATCCTCGATAGAATTCCATAATCGTATCACAGTATTGTTAAAAACATCACAGATATTAATCTGTTTTGCATTTTTGGACTTGGGACTAAGACAATAATGTGATCGAACTTGAAACCTTTGACTTGGCAGTCTTATCACTAGGCTATCACAGCTTGCAATGGATGTATATCATAGTACATTATCGCAAAATATATCAAAATCAAAGGTCATTCAAATTAGGCTACAATGCAGCACTTTTTGAATGTCAAGATTCATAAATTATAGACAACACCCCATCGCCCACCCTTAGCCGCTTCCTGTGCTGCGAAAGAAAAAACGGCGCAACAAACTCGCCAGCAGCACGCTCTTTCAAATTACAATATTTTAAGATTTATTTAAATAGGAATCGTATAAAAATAATATAATTTCTTTAAAACAGGTCTGGACCCCGCTGGTCCCCGTTGGGGAGGTAACGGCAACGCATTGAACAGAAATTCCGGTCGGTATGTGGAATGCATCCACACTGACGGTCGTGTCACTGGTATCATGGACGCAATTGGTGATTCTGACTTCTACCCCAATGGCGGTAGAAACCCTCAGCCTGGCTGCAGCAACAATGTGTGCTCTCATGGCCGCGCTAATGACCTGTTCGCTGCTACTGTCCGCTACAACCGTCTAGTCGGAAGAAGATGTCCTAACATTTGGGAAGCCGAGCTCTCCACTTGTAACGGAGCGTCCCTGAACATGGGCAATGCCCAATTGGGCAAATCAGGGTAAGCCATTCTGCATTACTAAAATCAATTTATTGGCCACGAAGGTATAAAAATAAGTATAAAATCAATCTAAAAAAGGTTGTCAAATCTTGAAATCTTACTAGTTATAGTAGTAGTTTATATTCTTACTTAATTATTTATCCAGAAACCAATAGCTTCCAAAAGAGCCTAGTATATAAAACGTTATCGACAAGATAATATTTCCATTTTCGACGCTAGAATTTTTAGAGCGCATCAACTAGAAGGCGCATAGCGAATTCCATAAGCACATAAAAAAAAACAAAATGACCACGAAATAGCAAGATGTAATACAATGTGAACTCAATGGAAAAAAAATCATGATCATCATTCATCAGCCTATCGCGGTCTACTACTGATCATAGGCCTACCCAAGTGCATGCTACTGAGATCTGCTTTCAGCCGCAAAAAAAAAATAATCTGTTTTTATTTTTTGTTACTGATAATTATTAATTTACACCAATTCTTTTCATTTACAGAAGCGGTCTCTATGCTCTCAGAACCGGAAGAAACTGGCCTTTCTAAACAGAAACTTGATCGAAAAATTACTTTAACGAATACGGAATATTTTTACAACATGGAACTTATTAATAATAAATTGTTATTCTTCTAGATTTTAGTATTTTTTTTCTTTCTTTGTCTCTGTTGTAGAATAGAATATCACATTGTTCCAAGTCCAAATAAAAATAAATTTATTTGGTTGCTGCTGTTACCTCTGCAGTTGGAAACATGCCGCTCGTGCGTAAGAGCTTTTTGGTTCACAGTCTTTCACAGAACCTCAAAATTATATGAAATTAAAAAAAAACAACTGTCAATCTAAAATTTTCCGTCAAATTAGCTTTTTTTATCTATACTCTTCGATGGTAAAAAAATATACCTACATATATGACGGAATAGTCAAAATCAGTTGATGATTCAATGAAACACGAGATCATCTTAATTATCATTCAAATCTCAAAGCTGACAATGACATGTGGAAAAACACCCATACCTTATCATTCAAATCACAGGAAACTCATTAAAGCATGTCAGTACCATAATCTGATTAACTCTGGGTCTTATTTTTATCGTATGACTAGCTGACTCGGCAGACTTCGTACTGCCCCAACGATAAATAAAAAAAAAGTCGCACCTTTTAAACCTTCCCTAGACCTCCACGAACAATTCAAGACCAAGATGAGATAAATCCGTTCAGCCGTTCTCGAGTTTTAGCGAGACTAACACGAACAGCAATTGATTTTTATATATAAGATTAATGTACAACTTGGTGTCAAGTTTTTAAAGCCACCCGTTGGCCACGTGGTGACACACCCTAGAATAATTCTCAGGTGTACCTGTACCTACTGGTTTCCTCACGATGTTTTTCTTCACCGATTGAATCAAGTGATAATTACTTTGTAATACGCACATGAATTCGAAAACACATTGTTGCGTTCTGGGATTTACACCCACGACCTCAGACATAGCAGTCCAACGGTCATACCACTAGGCTATCATTGCGTGTTCATCACTCATGCTTTAAACATATATACGGTTTTAAGCCTTAGGCCTCAAACCGAAAGGAGGCCGGTTACTCGTATCCCTTAACTAATTACCAACACATCGCGGACATGGACCACTTTTAACACAACTCCTTAGCTCATTCTCACATCTCACTCGCTACTAAATTAGGGGAAGGTGGGGACCCTTCGTACGTGGGGCACATTCATACAGTCAAAATAATTTTTGAACGAAGCAACGTATACGGTCTAGCTTCTATGTGTGCGTGAGTCGCAGTACCAACTTTACGCTAACGAAGTTTCGCGCCATTCGCAGCAGTGAGAGTAAAGTGACAGGCACGAACGTGTTTACGCGCTCGGTAAGTAATTTTTTGATAAATGTTTTCGTCTATTATTACCGTAGTTAAACTAAATTTTTGTGTAGAGTAATCTATAAGTAACTAGCAAAATGTACTTAAGATACGTTTTCAACAGTTAATTTATGACGTTTTACTGTTAATATTAAAAGAGGTTATATTTTGTTATTATTTAGTTAGTGGGGTACTTTCGGACAGAGCTAGATGGGGCACGTTTGAACGCGTACGAATGTGCCCCAACCGGTAGTTGGTGTGTTAGTCTGTTAATTTCTAATTTTTGCATTAACTTTGTCCTGTGTTTTGCTATCGTCGTGTGTATATGATGATATTATATTTTAATACCTATTTCTTGTTATTTTTTTACAGAAACATGGTGCGGACATATAAACCAAAAAACGCAACTAGACAACTTGTGGATGAAGAGTCCATGCAGGCAGCAATACAGGACGTTATGCAAGGAGTATTATCATATAGAAAAGCTGCGGACAAGTATAATTTGAAATTGTCGACTTTAGAAAGCCGAGTAAAAAAATGCAAGAATAGCAATGATGCTGAAGGGTCAAGCAACCGTTCATTTGACTCTAAATATACAAGTTTCCAAGTCTTTTCTATCGAAGAAGAAAAAATGTTAAATGATTACATTATCAAATGTTGTAAGATGCATTATGGACTTACGACAATTCAAACAAGAAAGCTAGCATATGAGTATGCCAAATCTTTGAATTTGAAATATCCAGCAAAGTGGGAAGAAACTAAGATGGCTGGGAAGGAATGGATGTATGGTTTTCGCAGAAGAAACCCGGAACTCAGTTTACGCAAACCTGAAAATACAAGCGCTGCAAGATCTTTTGCGTTTAACAAAACTTCAGTTACCGAGTTTTATATCAATTTGAAGACAGTGTTGGGGCGACATCCATTAACTGCTGATAGAATCTTTAATTTCGACGAATCCGGTGTATCTACCGTTATAGCTACTCCCAAAGTCTTGGCTCCAAGATGTCAAAAACAAGTCGGACAAATTGTATCAGCTGAAAGAGGCGAGCTCGTAACTTTTGGCGGTATTATATCTGCCAGTGGAAATACCATTCCTCCACTTTTCGTGTTCCCACGCGTTCATTATAAAGATAATTTCCTCGAAGGAGCACCCGAAGGAAGTCTCGGCGCTGCTAATAAAAGTGGCTGGATCAATAGCAATATATTCGTCTCTGTTCTTAAACATATCCAGAAGCATACACTCTGCACAAAAGATAACCCCATATTATTGTTGTGTGACAATCATGAAAGCCATATTTCTCTCGAAGCCATCAACTACGCCAAAGAAAATGGTATAATTTATCTATCTTTTCCACCGCATACATCTCACCGCCTACAACCACTTGATGTGGGAGTCTTTGGACCATTAAAATCAAAGTTGAAGATTGCTTTCAATAATTGGCATACAATGAACCCAGGCAAAGCATTGACTATTTACAATATTCCAAAGCTTGTGAAAATTGCGTATTTTGAATCATTCACGGCAAAAAATATCACAAGCGGGTTTAACAAACCCGGGATATGGCCTCTTAATGAATTAGCCTTTAGTGACGAAGATTTTGCTCCAACTGAGGTTTATACATCCGGTAACGTAGAAACTGTTCCTCTTCGGCAGCCAGCTGTCTCTGATATCTGCCATCCCTCTACTTCAAGAACACAAGATGTCTTGGAGGTTCCGCTAGAATCTACAGTACAAACTATTATCTCTCCACTGATAACTTGTGAACCAGATGCTTTGAATAATTCACCAATCCATCAAATAGTAGCTCCTTTGAAGACTGCTTTGACACCAGAGGCAGTTCGACCCTATCCGACTGTTGTAAGAAGTAATAAAACAAACAAAGGACGACGGCCAGGAAAATCACGTATTTATACTGACACACCCGAAAAAAAGCTAATTGAAGAGAAACATAATGAAAAGCAATTGAAAAAGCTAGAACAGGAAAGAAGGGCTAGGGCTAGAGAAATGAAACGTAGTTTAGTTAACTTTGATTTAAAAGAGAAAAAGAGAGCTAAAATATTAGAAAGTAATGAATCTGATTGTGATGGATCTGATATAAGCTTTCAAGAGAGTTCAACTTCCACCATAGATGAAGATGAAACCGAGCATGAAAATTTTGAAATGAACAGAAGCCAATTGACAGTTGATGTAATACCAGAAAATATTAAGAACGGATCGTTTATTTTAGTGAGATTCCCTAAGAAAAAAAGTATTATTTACTATGTAGGAAAAGTTGTCAGTCACTATAGTGAGACTGAATTTAAAATATCTTATCTAAGAAAGAAGCCAGGCCATTCGTGGACATTTATTTTCCCTAATGTTGAAGATATTCATACTGTTTATATAACTGATGTTGAAATGATTCTTCCTGAACCTAAGCCTCCAACATTTTGTACTTCTAGAACATCAAAACTTTTCACTTTTTCAGTAAATTTTTCTAATTTTAATGTTCAATAATTTTTATTATCTGGTTAATTAACAATTTTTTGCAGTGCTAATCCGCCCCAAAGATTAAAAAAAGTGATTCTAAATTTAAGATTACCTATTTAAGTAGAAAATGAAGCAATTTCATGTTTTATTGTTAAAGGAAAGAAATTTTATTGACGTTGATTTTAAGGAAAGTCTTTTAAGTTTTGTTTTACATAGAAAAAGCTATGTAATTTTTGTTGACTACAAGAAAAGTATTTTATTTTTGTTTGATAGAAGTTAAATGTTTTTGTTTATGTTTAATTTTAATGCTAATAAAAGAATTTTGATTTATATGTGTCGTTTTAATCGCACGTACGGAACTGCCCCACAGCGTACGAAGGTACCCCAAACACTGTATATAGGTGCCCCATTGTTGGGGCAGATTCGTACATATTCCAGATTTATTTTGAATCATAATTCTAGTTGAAATATCAGATTAAATCTTCTATATTTTTTTTATATGAATCTCAGATGGTTAGACTATACATTTAAGTTGTCAGGTGATTAATTCATGGAAAAATAAAAAATAAATAAAATTAAATGTGGAAACCGTACGAAGGGTCCCCACCTTCCCCTAAGTAAAATTTAATTGACTCACCATTGTGTCAACAATCCTATAGAGTCTCGACTATACTCGGGTCGACTCGAAGCTCAGTTCGCGGCACAATGCCCGCGGTATTAGCTGGGGCGGCGCTCTCACAGATAGACACGATGTAGAACCTGATTGTATGTACTTGAAGCAGAACAGAGTTCGTCGCGCTGTCGGCTTTCGACTTCGATTAAATGGCATAGCAGATATGTTGCTTATTGCTTCTCAAACCATATAGACTCGAAATGGCGATCGACAACGCTGTAATAAGAGCATTAAATTAGTTCGCAACAATTGCAAAAAATATAAATCGAACTTGTGACATTTTGTTTATTAAATGACCATATACTTCGCTTTGCTTCTATGTTTTTGCTTGTGACTGTACTGCCTAACACTTCGAATGATCGAGATACCAGCTCAACCTGGGCTCGTGACGTTGGTAATCACTATTTACTCACATGTGACCCATTCATCATAACAACTTCAGAAGAGAAAGTTGAGATCTTATGATACCTTTGTAATATAATGTTTCCCTTACCCTCTTGTATGTCACTGCATACAAGGAATTCTAAATTTGAATTATAATTACTAACATCAATAACAGCAACACAAACTCAGCAAATTAAAACCCCTGAAATAGTTATGTAAGACTCACATAACTATTTTAGAAATTAAAATTATGCTAGAATTAAATCATCATTATAAACCCAGCTAATTTTACCCTTACTAAATATCATTAAATTATTTGCATGATACTTATAAATAAAAACAAAACTTAATCAGGCAATGATGCAATATTTGTCCATCTTCTTACTTATAAAAAAAATTGTATGTTCCATTTGTAATACTGAAATAACCATTTTTTACTATTTGCATACAAAGATTATAATAATATAGATACCCAAATAACCGTCCATGTCTGTTCTTTTATAGAGCAGGGTTGGATGGCCCTTGGTAGGTGCCCCATCACATTTTAGATTAAAGTTCTCAACAAGGCCTCTGCATGTTGGACCTGTGTCCCCGTGTCATCATCATCTTCCTGCCCTTATCCCATTTTACTTGGGGTCGGCGCAACATGTTTTTTTTTATAAACATGTTGCTAATGGATTTGGCTATGGTTTTATAGTCGGCCGCCTGCCTGACACTAACCCTCTTTGGGAATGCGATTGTTGGTGGTTTACCCGCCACCATTCGGGTGACCCAAGGTGCTCGGTACTGTGCACTAGGTCTTAAGGTCCATTAGTCGCCTTTTACGACACCCAGTGGAGGATATGGGGTGGGGCTATTCTTTATATCCGGACACCACACGGACCTGTGTCCCCGTGTAAGCCTTTAAAAAGGACCGGGTTTCTTCCCTAGAAGTTATCCCGTGAATTGAAATAGATACCCAAATAATATTTTTTTCTGTTTATCTGTGTGATTGTTCCCACTTATCTCTGAAATGTCTAAGCTGATTTTGACAGGACTTTTTTGGCAGGTAGGTGCCTGATGTAATAAGGAGAAACTTGGGCAACTCTCTTTTCAAAACAATCTTTTATCTAAAGAACTTAACTAATTAACATTTCAATTATTCCATGCTGACTAAGTCGCAGGAACAGTTAGTTTGCAAAATAATTGTTTGTGCATTACAAAAGGATCAAACTTGCAAAAAATTTTATCTAATGCTGCACTTATCTCATTTTCATTTAGATTCCACAAATCTAATTTAGTATTAAATCCAGTTCATATTTCAAATAGAAGAATGCTTTCAAATGCCATGATCACACCAAAATGATTATTTAAAAGAGAATATTTAACAACAGTTTGTACACCAGCACCTAATGGTAAAACTTGTTGGTTTGAACTTAAATATTAAAGACCTCATAATTAAATAAAAATATTTTATGTACATGTGTTTTTGCATATAAATGATCTTTATCTTTAACATTACTGTACACAGAATACTGTACTGTACCAGTACATATAAATTTAACTCGAATTATTATACATACCTTTTAAAATACACAGTCTCGCTACTAGTTATAATAAATAAATCTTGTTACCGCTAGAAACAACTTCTCATTGAAAATATTTCCAAAGATGCTCATAAACAATATCCTGTTACAAATTGTATGATGCACAAACTCTAAGGCATTAATGTATTACCTGGGTATATTTCTGAGTATGTTTACTTGTGAGCACCACTAGGACATCTTGTTTGTGTTTTAACATTTTCACAGGTTCTTCAGTTTGTCAATTGATGCTTTCACATAAACTACGCTATTGCTTCTTATTTGTAACATCAAAGCACTTGATTATTGATTCAAGACACACCTTCTACATTCTTATCTTCAGTTTCATTCAAATTTATTAAAGTTTCAGGTCTCCATGAGTTTCAAATCATTTTTAAATTTTTTGAATACACATTTATGGTATACACAATCATCGTCTTAGGGTTTTGTGAACGTCGCTCATCCCACTTCTGATCTCAGAGATGGGGATTTGTCAAGATAGTCAGATAGACAGTAGCGTTTCATTGTCAATTACTAATATATTCACTGATAATTCTTAAGAGTGCCCACCCGTCACCACTTGCAAATGCTACAAACGGTTCAACAATCTCTCCAACCGCATATTCCATTGCCTTGATGTAATACAATCAAGATGCATAAACACTAAATCACAATATTCAGTTTTCACCAAATAATCGGTAACCGTGATAATCTCAGAGTTGCAGACATGCCTTTCTATCATCTAATCTATTATCAGAAATAATTATTACAAGCCATTCTTCATAATCTAAGTTTCACTCCATTTATTTTCACTACTTTTTCGATTGTCAACTTTTTCAACGATCCCGCCTTTTTTTCTATCTGACAACCACGATTGTATCAAAGCTTGTCAGCTTGCGATTACCAATATGTCAAATGAGATTCGATAATGAGGTTTTTAATCTTTTTACAATGATTAGGTTTTGAGATTCCGACACAAATATAAATAAATGTAAATATTACCATATCTTCTTAGAAAATAAAGATGTCGAAAATCCTTGAATTCGTCTTTATTTAATTATTAGATACAATTTTTAATTATTTTTAGTATGTTATGAGTATCTCAGTATTCTATAAGTTTTTTAATGTGTGATATAAAATTTATTAAATAAAACTATAGCCTAGTAGTATGAACAAAGGAAAATCTAATTTATGGTATAAAGTTTGACCCAGGGCTTGACATACCGGTAAAAAATTGGTATCGTTACTGCCTTTTGATGTAGATATCGTTAACTAAGAAATAACGTTACCATATTTAACGTTACTTCTGGCACATTTAAACGTTAAATATACAAAACGTTAAACTATATGTTACCGTTAATTTTATCGTTATAAGTTAGTTTTGTTACCGTCGCTCTCGAACACTTACAAAATAATGTCAGACTGCATCGATGCCAAGACTGTGCCGTACGACCATTTGCGTGCTTAAAAAAAAAAATCTTTGCTTTTTCTTATTTATTTTATATTTCCCTTTTTAGTTAGTGCTTATGTTTTGCGGTCGGGTTTTTTGTTTTTTAATAATTGTTTTATTTCAGACTTATTAGTTTATTTTTTTATAAATACGTGGCCCAGTTTAGAATACTGAAAGTATGTAGGTACCTCTCACAACTTGTAAGTTAATAAGTTTTTTATATTTTATTTTCCTTAAAACTTATATCTGTCATTTGAAATTGAAACGACAAGTTACATATATTTTTGGACTTGTTATTTGAAACCCTTCGTTTTGATACCCCACTTGATGGGATGGTTTTTTTTTCTTACCTCACAATATAGGTAAAAAATTATAACCGGTGTCACTCTCACAACAAATAAAATTCTATCAATGCCTTTGAAGCTGAAACCCATACTTTGCCAAAACTCCGCCATTTTGTTTTTTTTTTTTACTTTCACAGTCAATACAAACGACACCTTTCAAGCCAAAATCCATCAAGCCGTTTAGGCTGCAGAGCGTGCCAAACAATTATACAAACACTAGCTGTGTCCTGTGTGCGACTTCGTCCGCGTGGAATAATTATTTTGGGCATCATTTATTTTTACGGACAACCTCCTTAGCTTTATAAATTGTATCTGTTATCCACGACTTTGTCCTCGTCATTTTCTGTTATTATTTTAGACAATAGAGTTTTTAAATTTTTACGGACTGTGTGGTGTCCGGATATAAATAATAGCACCACCCCATATCCTCCACTGGGTGTCGTAAAAGGCGACTAATGGACCTTAAGACCCAGTGCACTGTACCAAGCACCTTGGGTCACTCGAATGGTGGCGGGTAACCAACCAACAATCGCATTCCCAAAGAGGGTTAGTGTCAGGCAGGCGGCCGACTACAAAACCATAGCCAAAACTTTAAGCAACATGTCTAAAAGACGTGTTGCGCACGACCCCAAGTAAAAATTGGGATAAGGGCAGGGGTATGATGATTAGTTTTTAAATTTTTAAAAGAACATAATTATTTTAAAGTACCTACGTAAATTATATTTTTAGTTTTATTTTCTTGTGGCAGAAGTACATATTTATTTTCTCCACAACCTGATACAACTCTTAACAAATGCGTTAATTTCGACCGAATTTGATTACCATAAAAACGGTTCTAGTGAGTTAATCTTAAAAGATAGACATATACTGTCCTGGACATTTTTTTAGATCTTTTCAATAGGAATAATTCTTTTCTACATATATTTTTGGTATATTGAACCGTTTTCGCAGCGTACGCAACGGAAGCCCTCAAGGATGAATAATTTTCCCCGCTTTTTTCACATTTTCCATTATTTCTTCGCTCCTAATAGTTGCAACGTGATGTTATATAGCCTAAAGCCCTTCTTCGATTAATGGTCTATTCAACACAAAAAGAATTTTTCGATTCGACCCAGTAGTTCCTGAGATTAGCGCGTTTAAACAAACAAACAAACTCTTCAGCTTTATAATATAAGTATAGATACATACATACTCTCGAAAAACATAATAGTCCGGTCAATTTAGACATTTTAACATTACTAATCAAATGTTAAAAGTCCCCATCGATCCTATGTGTGCTTAAAAAGTTATTTGAGGTCAAAGGTCTGAATTTGAGGTTTTTTGGATTTTGCTTGAAAATGGTAAATTTTATCAAAAAAAAACTTCAAACCAAAGTTGTAGATCTTAAAATTATCTACAAAAATGGTATCAATGATTTTTTTCCTAACAGTTACCATTCCTGAGATATCGCGATTCTAAGAGTCATATTATACATGATATGCACACATTTCCACACCACCAGGCGCGTTTTTTTACCATGGTTTTCCCTGTAGGCCTATTTCACTAAATGTCAAAAAAAAATTAGGATAATTTAAGGGCGTAATAACCGTCAAGTTCTAGATATTACCGTAATATTTTGATATTGCTATTGATTATTAGATTCACTACTGTTTTGATTTCTTTACATATTTTAAGCCGATTCATACTCTTGAAAGTCTACTTCAATAACCATATCTTCTTCGATTTCTGCTTCTTCCTCTTGCTGGATGTTCATAAATTCTTCAAATGTAGCAGTCATTGGTTTCTTCATCAAAATCACAGAAATCTTCCTCTATTGTACTCAACTGGGCATTTGAGCAAGACTGACCTTGAAAATTAGTACACGCTGGAGAACACTGCAACCCGACTTTTTTACACCCACATTTGGCACTACAGCCTTTTTTGCAATTGCAAAAAATTGTGTTGAGGACTTTTTCTGGAGCAGGTGGGTGTAAAGTTTTAACCGGTTCCAGAGCATTATCTATCAATTTCTAACCCCAGTCTTCTGGATTCCCTAGCCATGAGTTGATTGCCTAGCCATGTATGAACTTGATAATAAAATAATAAATATAATAAACCCCTCGGGGCAAGTCGTTTCCTCATCATGGGGATAACGCAAGACCTGAGGGCATATTAGTATGCTTTTTCAAACCTTGAGGTATAAATAAAAAATGTATCTGAAGGTCTATGTAGGAGCATACATCCGCAGGGCAGCTTGTGGCGAGCTGTTTGTGTGTGGCGACACAACGGAACCTGATTGCCCCGGGGGGTCACTCTTCACGAGGACTCCCAGCTCTTTCTTGCCTTAACTGGCTGGCTAGAGGGGGGCCGCAAGAGCTATATGCTCGGGGGTGGAAGTGTCTAATGGCGTAATAACGAGGAAACCCGCTCCGGGTCTGTGACCCGCGATGGCGAAATCGGTGTCGCACCTCTCTACACCCCTTAGCCTTACTCTCTGGTGTTGCCCACCTGCTGCCTATCGTGGCGGTATAATAGGGGGCTCATCTTTGAGCCGGCGAGTCACCGCCTGCCAATTTATTTGCATTACCATGTATTTAAAGGCAGGTGCCATAGTTTTCCATAATGAAAGAAACAATTACATTTAACAAATCCTGTCAATAGCCCAAATTAGTTAATCTCCATAATTTACAATAGTCTTGTAGCTACCTTGGGCCGTCCATGTCTGTTCTTCCATAGAGCAGGGGCGGATGGCCCTTGGTAGGTGCCCCATCACATTTTAGATTAAAGTTCTCAACAAGGCCTCTGCATGTTGGACCTGTGTCCCCGTGTAAGCCTTTAAAAAGGACCGGGTTTCTTCACTTGAAGTTAGCCCGTGAATTAAAAAAAAAATATAATAAAAATAATAAATAAAAAATAATTTTACCTGTAAATTTATTGCGTTAGACTAGGTCAAAAGGACCCTATTTTTTTTTCCTGGCCTATAGTGTCCCACTGCTGGACACTATTTATTCAATAAAACTAGTTTTAAAATCACGAATATTGTAAAAAATGTTAAAAGTTACCCAAATTGACTGTTCGTTTTTTATCTACGTAATAATAAAAAATAACTAGACATAAGTTAGCCAAATTTTACCTACCGGTATCTAAAAATCTATGCGTAGGTATTTCTACCTACTACTTCTTTACCTACAAAGAGAAAATGTAAATTATTTATAATATATTTAAACACTACCAAAACAACTATTACCTATTTCATAAAATAACAACAAAATAAATCTAAAAACTTTTTAAAATACGGAGTAACTTCTCCCGTTTTCCCAACATTTCACTTCACTGCTCTGCTCCTATTGATCGTAGCGTGATGAAAAGTATCCCAGGAGTATGAAGAATAATTATACCAAGTTTCGTAAAAATCTATCGAGTAGTTTTTGTTTCTATAACGAATAATATACAGACAGACAGACAAAAAATTGCATTTTTGGCATTAGTTTCGATCACTAATCACCCAGTAATAGTTACTTTTTAAATATAATTCATGTATAAAATTTGAGTATCTACAGATTTATTATAAGTATAGATAATATCTATACACGAAATTTATTTTCTTACGCCCCATCTTAATGTTTCGTAAAATTCGCAAGCGTGTTCTGTTAGCGCGTGCAAGTTGAGAACACAACAAACGAAATGGCAACAGCGCCGGACAGTGCGACAGTTTGAAAATTTTGAGGCCTTTGAAGGGTGCCGGTGAAAACGGCAACGTCGCATAAAATAACCAAAAAATATCGTTACCTATTTACCACTACTTTTGAAATAACGTTAAAAATACCGTTAATTTTTAACGTAATTTGTAACGTTATTATAATGTTATGTTACTAAGTATCGCTACCAATTCATACCGATATGCAGGTATCTCTATGGAAATAACGATACTTAACGCTACTTTTAATGTGAATTGGTAACGTTTTCAAGCCCTGGTTTGACCCTCAGGTGCGGGCCGAAATTTCGAACATTGGATGCGTTTTAGAAATAAACACTCGTATAAAATCTTCCTAGTTTCGAAAGCACATAAAAGTGAGTCTCCTGCATCTGATCTCTAACGATTGTGTGATAAATTTATTTACTTAAAGGTCTAAGGTTTCTCTTGTATTGCTTAATACCTAATGATGATTAAACTGAATGTATCTATTTGATTTTCTAAATCTTAAGAAAATTAAATAGATGTATTATTAAGATTAAACTAACTGTAATGAGAAAACATAGGAAATATTGAACTCCAAATAATTTATTCAGTCTAAAGTATCAATATCTGTTATCAAACAGTACAGTTATTTGTTTACAGTTGTTTATTTTCTGTTTTTTTTTTTTACTTTACTTGATAGCTTGATTCAAAAAATGTCGCCAACTGTATCTTGATTTTAAATATTATTTGTGAATATTCGTGATGAAATGCGATAATATCCATGCCCAGGTGACTAATTGGGACAGCTGAGAGATGATGTATTGAAAAACTTATCTCCATTAAATTACCTATCAGTTTTTTTTTTAAGTTAATCTTGAAAATATCGTTATCATATAATTTAAAAACAAATAAATGACGTGAAAAACTCGGCAAGTTCGAGTCGGGCGCTCAAACTACGGGGTTTCGAATACCTATATCTCATAGGTAGATAATATTAAGTACTTTACACAAAAAATCACAATTCGTATATTTATTGTTAAGGTTCCATTAAATGAACAAGTAGGACGAATGCCATTCAATTGTTTTGCCTTCCTGAACCTTTTCACTAACATCTAAACTTTATGGTATGTTATTAAACTTAAAATCAACTTTTAAGTATTATTACGAATCCATTGTATGAAATAAAGGAAAAAATGTATTTAAATATTTTCAGGTCTTTTTTTATTTCTCCTCCGTAAGAACCATCCTCGTATTTCATCAAGGAACATTCTTAAAAATAAATAATAATTAGCGAAATCCCACTCTCGAGATTTGCGCTTAGCAACATTTTCACCGATTTATTTTATTACGAAACAGATGCTTTGAGTAGGCTCATTATTACTTTGACACACCGATATTTCCTATCTGGTTATCCTCAAAAGAAACGTCCATATTTCTAAGTGCATCATGCGTTAAAAAGCCACTTTAAGTCTAAAAGCATTCCAACTTCCTATTCATTAATACAATAACCATCATTCATATTAAAATCGTACTTTTGACTGTCCTGCGCATTCTTCATCAAGTTGTTTCTTGGTAACTCAACTACATTGTCGACCCAACGCACTTTTGTTCGTTTCTAACTACATGTCGCAGGCCACCGTTCAATAGCAGTTTGACTTCATGCGCTATCTGTACAACATATCACTAACGTTGTAGGTACAACTTCTAACGAAGGATTTCGGGCTTACAAGCCTAAAAGGGTAATACCAATCACGCCTCAATCCATGGACCGTTACGACAGCCTTATTCGGGGCATAGTCAGTGTATTGTGTGGAAAGACAGGATTTCCCATATCGGGGAACTGTTGAATTAATTTCATGAGGATGCTTGCTTCAATAAATAGAACGTGTCTCTTAAGGACGTAATAATCAACCATTTGATAGGTCCGTTGATCTTGTTAGTGACCATGACTGCTATAACAGAGATCACAGGTTCGATCCTCCAGGACAAATATTTGTGTGAAGATCACGATCATTTGTTCTGTATCTGGGTGTAATTTATGTACCTACATATTTACAAGTAAGTATATAAGGACGTTTATCAGTCGTCTAGTACTCATAACACAAGTCGTGGAATATGTATTATTTTGTGGTTCTCAATTTTAAATATGGCGTTTTTTTAAGTCGTAAAAATGGTAAAAAAACAATAATGATACTTATTAAAGAATACTGTGGTGAGACAGACTGTAGAAAATGGAGGTAAAGAAAACCACTGTATTTGTATTTTCTCCGTGAAGAGAACCTTAGACGGATACCTAAAAAATCTAATCAGTTTTTGAGTAAGTGATTGATGTGACGATTTTGTTAATAAATCACTATCAAGTAATTATATAGATGATAAAAACGTATATCACTTTTCTGCGATAGTACTAAAAATATATAAAGCGTGGCAGCAATATTTACGAGCATAAGTCAGTATAATCATGAAGATTGTCCTCGCACTAGCAGCCTTCGTAGCATGTTAGTATTTTATTTTTTCATTTAACTTCAAGCATGTTTTTAGTAATACATTTATTTATTTTCGTTAAACATGTCACTTATTCTCTCTTTGAATATTTGTATCGGAAATACCTGACTAGTTTTAGATCGAAAGATTAGCAAAATGCTACAGTTGCAATAATTTTCAAAATCGTGTAATTTCAGTGTGCTCCGGCCATGCACTCCCCGTGCCGGAAGACAACAGCCACTACGTAGACGGTGTGAGCCGCTACATCTGGATGCCGGATGGCGAGGGCAATGCTCACCTGGTAGACCTTCACGAGCCCGTCGATGAAGCTCTAGTGAACTCCAGAAATGGAGCCAACAACCAGTACTGGCTTTTCACTAGGTTAGTTTTTTCACTACATTTAGTGGTCTGACATGAAAAAAATCTTCGCATGGCAGATTTAAATTCACTGTTCGAGGATTCGTTTAACTATCTTTTTTTTAATCTGTCGTGGACCACTTTTTTACACCATTTCTATCTTATTTCAGGTCAAACCAAAACAATGCACAAATCCTGCAAAACGGCAATATTAACTCAGTACGAAACTCCAATTACGCTTCCAACAAGCCCCTCAAGGTCATTGTCCACGGATGGAACAATAATGGAGGATCTCCAGTGAATGTAGCCATCAGGCAGGCTTTCCTCGCCGCTCAAGACTGTAACGTCATCGTAGTAGACTGGCGGCAACTTGCTGGCACCCTCTACACCAATGCCGCTGCTGGCGTTCCTAGTGTTGGTCAACATCTCGGCAACTTCCTCGTGTGGCTCATCAACAACGCCGGAGGCAACTGGAACAACGTGCATCTGGCTGGTCACAGTTTAGGCGCCCACATTGTTGGAGTTGCTGGACGTCAAGCTGGTGGCAGACCTTCCCGTGTGACCGGTTAGTATTAACACATACTTTATATCTGCCCGAACATTTTCCGAGTCTCAACTATATTGACTAAATGCCGAATTTTATACTGAGCGACGCTTGTCTAACCTCTACAATTTTTGTGTCGAAAAACATTCTCATAGTTTTTGGAACTATGAGGAAATCATTATTGTGGATTGAAGATTGAATGAGGAAATCATTAATGAAGTGGATTTCAATTAAATGGAACTGCAATTTAGTTAGCTTATAAACAGTAAAATGTTTTGTTTTTATGCAGGTTTGGACGCTGCTAACCCTGGCTGGGCTAATAACGGCAACGCCTTGAACAGAAACGCTGGTCGTTACGTCGAAGCCATCCACACTGACGGTGGTATCCTCGGTCTCATGAACGCTATTGCTGACGCTGACTTCTACCCCAACGGTGGCAGACATCCTCAACCTGGATGCCCTGGTGGCGTTAACAGCTCATGCTCTCACGGACGCGCTTTCGAATTCTTTGCCTCCAGTATTCGCACCAACCGTTTTACGGGCAGAGGATGTGGTAACCTTAGTCAAGCTCAAAATGTCAATTGCTCAGGAGGTAGCTTGAACATGGGTAATGGTGTCGTCAACAAATCAGGGTAAGTCATTTTGATTTAACGACTCGTAACACACAAAATAACAAGCTTTTTGGACGATCGGAGACAGATCTTTTTATTGTGTTTTTAATTTTCGTCTTTTTTTACAGATCCGGTTTATACGCCCTCAGAACTGGAAGCTCTTGGCCTTTCTAAACATCACATACCTTGACAATTCTATATGACCTTCAAACCTGACTTGTTCATACAAATAAAATTTTGTCTAAATAAACTTTCTTTGTTTTTCTTGTCACTCTTCCAGATTAGTTTGATAAAAAATCATATACGTGAGCTTCACTTAGCTTATAAAAATGGATTTTATACGATCAGGTACAACCACATTACCAATGAAAAGCACAAATGGCATTAAGAGTAATGAATATTTATTACCATAAAGTGTAATAATAATATTTTTTTGCTTGTAAGTCGATATTAAAATACACCTCTGGTGGTCCAAATAGACATTTCATGCTCTTTATAAATCACCTATGCAATCATCAGTTGCAAACAGTTTTCTTACTTTACCCTATCTAATTTGAACGTCCTCCGCAGTAAGAAATTCAAGCCTTTCCTCGCGGGGGGTTTTACAAAAAATAATCTAATCATATGCTCGAAGATACCCATACTCAGACCAAGTAACAGCGGATCGCACAACTACTTGTCTCATGGGGTGGGGTCACCACGCTATTACCACTAATTCGTTTAATCTGTAGTGTTAATACAAATAAACAATACCTTTATCATACCTATTTGTTTAATCAGTTGCACAGTTGATAAGAGGCTTATAAACAGTGTGCTTCTTATATAGATAACATCTGTATTTTAGTGCATATAAAGTCCTAAGGTGGTACCACCAAAGTCTTCCGATAATGTACCTGTATTATCAATTATGCACAAATATATCGGAACATGAACATCGAACAATATAGGAGTTCATACATGAAATGCACTTCAATTATTAAAACGAAATTAAATGAGAATATACCCCGTTGCTATGTATGAACTGTTGCCGTTTTAGGGATACTTCATTTATATTTTTATTGCATAAAAATCTGGGTGCTGGAGTCGATGAAACCGTTGAGGACCCTTTCGCCATGATAATGTTTTTTCTTATTAAATAATTATCAAAATTCCAGAAAAAATGGTATTCTGTTGGAACAAGGTCCGAAAAGTGTGGTGTGTGTCCTGAAACAATCCAATCACAGCTCCTCTAGTTGTGCAGCTGTCTCATGTGCTATGTTTTTTTTAATAATAATAAATAAATATTCCTCCCCTTTCACACAACGCCATCTAGTCTCAAATTAAGTATACGGCAGTAACTTGTGTTATGAGTACTAGACAACTGATAAAAATACTTATATATTTCTAAATACATACATATTATAGATAAATTACACCCAGACACAGAACAAATGATCGTGCTCATCACACATACATTTGTCCTGGGTGGGAATCGAACCCACGACCTCCGGCTTAGCAGTCAGGGTCACTAACCACTAGACCAACAGGCCCGTCAAAATTAATGTTAAGTCTAGCGTCGTTCAGAAGCAACGGTTGGCTGGAGAAATGGACGCTGCTTGGTTGTAGGTAGCAATATTTGACTGTAAAGATTTGTCTGACTAAATCTGATGCAGCAGTTGTGGATGACAATAACACATGACCACTACACACTTAGCAGCGCCTTGTTTGTTGACTTTTGCTTAGAGCATGTTTTGGTAGGCTTATCTAGATTCAATCATGGTGACAAACATTTTCGATAATCGCACATAATCCTTTTTTAAGTATAATGAATAATAGGATTAAAAAACTCTTCGTCAATGTGAATAAAAGCAATGTTAAAAGTAAATTAATATAATTGTATTACTAACACCGCTACCTCTGGCCTAGTGATCTATTTCCACGATCACCTTTAATTCTCCATTAACAACTGCCTTAGCTAACTCCATTAGGAAACCTGTAAACCGTTACGTCAATTTTCAGAATGGATAATATAAAACCAAAAATTCAACGTTATTTCTGTTACAGTAGCTTTTCTATACACGTCAATAATCCTTCGAGCTATTTCTGTATCAGATCTACGATGGCACTTGTAATCGTAAATAATGAGATATTTTCAGTTTTCCGCATTCTGAGCGAAACGATATTACCTAAAGAAAACAGCGCAAAAACAAATGAATTGCTGGATTCTAAACGCAAATATACACAAACATAAAATTGTCACCAGCTTAAATTTTAAACTCCTTACAAATCACCAAATATTTAATGTCAACGTAACTACTTTCTTACACGCTAATTGTATATGTTACTAGAACCTTTTATTTATAATATTCAAGTGCTATTCAATTTATGCCATCAAATACTGCAAAGAAATAATGTCGATTACGATTAGACGAGCTCTATGTGCAGATGCGTGACAACCACGCATAATTAAATCGATAGCATTATGATATAATAAAAATCAACGCAATCAGGCACAGATTAACGTATTTACGCGGAAATGACACATGTTACAATAATCTTACATGGCCTGTCGAAGCGAATACGAAGCAAAATATCACGATATCTCACTAATATCGAGGTAGGTACTATCATTGTTATGGGTGACTTTACCTCCTTAAAAAAAGCTTAAAAAATATCAATATAAAAATTTCAAAGTTATTTTTTTAATAAGCTTATCATGAAAATACCCTTATCACTTAATATACAAAAACATAATTATGACGTGCCAAAACTCGGCAAGTGAGAATCGGACTCCTAAACTACGGGTTTCGTTTACAAAACATACATATACAATACAGAAAAAAGACATTACTCTATACACATCCTTTCTTTTAAAAGTAGGTTATCTTTAATTTATGAAAGCCCAGTAGTAAGACCGTAGGACTGCCAAGTCAAAGATCTCGAGTTTAATCCCCACGGCCCAAACCGACTTTTCGAATATTGTGTGCGTTTTAGAAATAAATATCACAGCTTCCGAGTTTTGGAAGGCTCGTGTATATTTCAATCCGACGTCAGATTTTGGATCACGACCTCGGCCAAAAGAACCATACCAAGCATGGCTTCCTCGATGGTCCATTATGGCAGCTTGTGGAAAGACGAGATTTAAAATATTGGGGAAAGTTTTTGCTCTTTTTTTTCTGAAAATCTCATGAAAACGTAATGGGCAACAATTTCGTGAATCTCGTTTCCTACTGTAACGGAGTTATCTGGAATACCTGACATCACTTATCATCGTAGAAGCGACTTTTTTTTTTGGTATCCGGTGGAAATCCTACATGGATTTCCATTGCCATGGGGAGGAGACGAAGAAGTGTGCGGACTCCTACCGACTAAAACCACCAGAATTAGAACATACAATGTCAACGACGTCTTTCAAAATCGTTGGTGGAAGAAAAATAATGACACTTTAATTCCTGAAGTGAAAAATAGAACTACGAAAACTACAAAAAAAGTGTCTTTGAAAACAGATCCCTAAAAATTTATCAGCTTTTGACTTAGTGATTGATGTGATGTGATTTTGATAATGAATCACTGTCAAGCATTTACTCGTATGTGATTGATAAAAGCGCATATCACTTTTGTGCGATAGTACTAAGAATATATAAAGCATGGCAGCAATATCTACGGGCATAAGTCAGTGTAACCATGAAGATTGTCCTCGCACTAGCAGCCTTCGTAGCATGTTAGTATTTTATTTTTACTTAACCTTCTTCTTCTTATAGTTAGTTAGTTATATATAGTAGTTAGTTTAAAACTAGTTCAGAGTTTTAAAACCGTCCACAGGCCTCTGACGTTGCTGAACTTACTTTTGAAAATTTCTCAGGTGTGCTGGTTTCGTCATGATACTTTCCTTCACCGATTTCCGCTAGTGATAATTACTTTGCAAAACGCACCTGAATTCGTAAAGACATCGGTGCGTGTCGGAATTTGAACCTGAAATTCTGACCTGGTAGTCCAACGGTCATACCACTGGGCTATCACTGCTTTTTATCTTTATCCTAAATAATATTTTTAATTATTTACTATTTTTTTTTTTAATTTCCTGATAAAAAGATCACTTAATCACTCTTCGACTATCAGAAGAAATTAATTTTATATTATACTTACGTGTATTATAGATAAGGAAAAATTTACACATTACTACCACGGTAATAATTCTTAATATTACATAATTTCCAGTGTGCTCCGGCCATGCACTCCCCGTGCCGGAAGATAACAGTGAATACGTGGACGGTGTGAGCCGCTACATCTGGATGCCGGATGGCGATGGCAACCCTCACCTGGTAGACCTTCAAGCGCCCGTCGATGAAGCTCTAGTAAATGCCAGAAATGGCGCCAACAACCAGTACTGGCTTTTCACTAGGTAATTACATTTAGTGGTCTGACACAAAAAAGTCTTCGAATAACATTTTTTTTATGACACACTGCTCCAGGATTTGTCCAAGTCGATAGTATTTTTTTAATCCTTCGCTTCTTCAATCAATCACTTTTTTCTACAATTATATCTTATTTCAGATCAAACCAAAACAATGCACAAATCCTGCAAAACGGCAATATTAACTCAGTAAGAAACTCCAACTACGCTTCCAACAAAGCACTCAAGGTTATTGTCCATGGATGGAACAGCAATGGAGGTTCCTCTGTGAATGTAGCCATCAGACAAGCTTTCCTCGCCGTTCAAGACTGTAACGTCATCGTAGTAGACTGGCGGCAACTTGCTGGCACCCTCTACACCAATGCTGCCAATGGTGTTCCTAGTGTCGGTCAACATCTCGGCAACTTCCTCGTGTGGCTCATCAACAACGCTGGCGGCAACTGGAACAACGTGCACTTGATCGGTCACAGTTTAGGCGCTCACGTGGTTGGTGTTGCTGGACGTCAAGCTGGTGGCAGGCCTTCTCGCGTGACAGGTTAGTATCAACACATGCATTTTATCTACCTATATTTTTTCCAAGCTAAACAAACAACTTGCACTTAATCTAAATTAACTTTTAAACATAGCTACTTATCTGACCTCTACAACACACACAATTTTAGTAAAATTGTTAAGTTGAGTTGCAGCATAAATATTTTCATGAATTCATCTCAAACTTTTTGCTACTAGTAATATACGAGTAATATTTGACAGAAAGTTAAATTTTAGTACCTATTTCTCGTTTTTACAAAAACAGGTCTTTGGAACCCCCATCGTTTTTAAATAAGATGGACCCACAAAATCAAAATCAAAAGTCATTTATTCAAATTAGGCTACAATGTAGCACTTTTCGAACGTCAATAATTTAATAATTTTAATAGACAGCACCCCATCGCCTACCCTTCACCGCTTCCTGTGCTTTCACTACGGGAGAAGAAACGGCGCAACAAACTCCCCAAATGGTGTTAGATTGTAAACTGGACAATATTTTATGGATAATATTTTGATTTTATGCAGGTTTGGACGCTGCTAACCCTGGATGGACTAATAATGGCAACGCATTGAACAGAAACGCTGGTCGTTACGTCGAAGCCATCCACACTGACGGCGGCATCCTCGGTCTCATGAACGCTATTGCTGACACTGACTTCTACCCTAACGGTGGCAGACACCCTCAACCTGGCTGCCCTGGTGGCGTGAACAGCTCATGCTCTCACAGTCGTGCTCATGAATTGTTTGCTTCCACTATTCGCCACAACCGTTTCACTGGAAGAAGATGTAATAACCTTAGCCAAGCTCAGAATGTAAATTGTACAGGAGCTAACTTGAACATGGGCAATGGTGTCGTCAACAAATCAGGGTAACTCTTTTTGTTATTTTGGCTTTAACTCAAACAAACCAAATATCTTTTTTTTCAGACAGTTAGGAAAGAGTATTTTTCGTAAAAAAATACGTTTATTTTTTTTCTTTTACAGAACTGCTGGTATGTACGCCCTCAGAACTGGAAGCTCTTGGCCTTTCTAATCAACACTAACGGACACAACTTATCGATATAAAGCCGACTTGTACATTTGAATAAAATTTGGTCGAAATCTTCTTCTTTCGTTTTTCTTTTCACACTTCCAGGTTTAATAAAAATCCTAAATAAATAAAGTTGAATAACTACACCACAATCACCTAAACAACTTCTTCTTACTCTGTATACCTTTAAATCTTCTCTTTTAGTTACAAGTTTAATTCTTTTATATCGGGGAGTTTCACAAACATGCAAATCACTTACTCAAATATACCCAGACTTCGAACAAACATTTATAGATCGCACAATCACTTGTCGCACAGGGGTATCAATCCCCTGTGGTAAATAGCGTGTTGACCTATGTACCACTAGCACACCACTACCACTACAAGTTTTTTTAATCTGAAAAATGTTACATCATGCCTAGATCCACCTTATTTCATTCAGTTAGTTACTTAGTTGAAATGGAACCTATTACACAGTGCACTTTTGATCTAAAGCGAATGTTTTGATATACTCGTATATGTAGGAAGTCCTAAATTGATATACCGATGATTGATATTTGATGATGAAGCTGAAGATGGCCACAGCAACTCAAGGAATTAAACGACGCAACCCCGTTGAGTTTGAGCTCATTTGATTCGTCTTGATGAGTACTTACACCAGATGGTAAACATTTTCTGATGACGAAGCTTTAAGGTACCAAAGCTGGGATCAAAAGTAGGCATAAGAACTTCGTAATTAAACGACCCAAACCTCACGAGTTTGGGCTCGTTTGATTCGTCTTGGTGAGTGTCTTGGTTGATGTGAATATGAAACTCCAACAAATTCGGAACAAAAAACGTTTCGTTTGTTATGATTGTGGATATGTCTGATTAATGCTAAGGTAAGCACATGCCTAGATCTAATTGCACTAAATCTCGAACAAAGATACTGTATACTATAGATGAAAGTTTAAAGTTGAGGCGTATTTATGTTATTGTAAAAAAATGTTTTGTATTCGATGACATTATCATCAAGTCAGTATCTGATTATGGGATACCAAAGAAATTAAAAACAGCCCTCAAATTGGTTTTGATACATTTTCCAAAGCTTTTCTGATTTATGTCTGATAACCAATATTTCGTTTATCATGAGCTGATGATGGAAAATACAACTGGGTTTAGGGTTAGGAGTTAACTCAAAAACCCTTTATAGTTAAAGACAATATGGACTGATAGTTGTGTTTCAGGCTATTTGGTAGACCTGGCATTAAATGCTAAAACTCAACACTAAAAATAAAATATGCGCCGACCCCAAATAATAATATTTGGGATAAGGGCAAGGGAATGATGAAGTAGTGATACGGAGGTGAGATTATAAAACAAAGTATTCCGCCGTGTCTGTCTTCATGTCTGTTTGCAATAAACTCAAAAACTATTGCATTCATTTTCGTGCTGTTTTACCCGACTACTACAGAAATTAGGGTATTTTTTTTCTCAAGTGTATGATTTCTATGTTCTCTGCTAAAGCCTGAATGGCTGGAAGGATTTTGACGTACCTATGTGGTGCCGTTAGATTTGTTTTAATAGAGCGAGTGACAGTAGGTACATATGAAAAATAAAAAATCTAAATGCCAGATTTCGGACCCCATATTGAGGCAAAACAGATTTTATTTTACTAAATCCATCGAGTGAAGTTTCATAATGAAGGGTTTTAAATAGCGATTCCAAAAGTATATAAATATTGCAGTTTCAATTTTGAAATGAGTGATATAAAGTTTAACAAAAAAAAAATACTTTTAAATCTAAAATAGTTTTCGCAGCGCATATGACGTGGGAGGTACTTTCAGAATTCTAAACTGGGTTACTTATTTATAAAAAAAAATAAATAAAAAAGGCCGAAATAAAATAATAATTATTAAAAAAAAACAAAACACTCAACTGCAAAAAAATAACCACTTACTGAAAAGGGAAAAACAAGCTCTTTAATTTAGCATGAAGTGCAGGTATACAACACACCGTACATATTATATTTTATTCGAAACTTATATAAACCACAGATACCTATATTTTAATGTAGAATTTCGCGCGTATGTAGAACGCAATAAAGAATTGGCTAATGACAGAAAAGGACACAGGGAAATGGGAAATGTTTTTACGGCTATACTAGACATTTGCGCGGGTGAAGTCGCGGGCAGCAGCTAGTATTAGAATAAATCAACAAGAAAAAAATAGGTTGGCAACAACTTCAGTAAGATTAGTAGGTAAAGCTGATAAAACATTTTTTTTGCCAACCAGATTATATTTTTCTTTTTAATGACGTTTGCTTAAAATTTAATCAGCAATCATTTTATAGTTTTCTGGACATAAAATACACATTGGTTCTTCAATTTAAGGAAAAAAAATCAGCTCATAGTAAAGCCATAGGTATATTTATTATTTCAAAGTCAAATAAACCACAGCTATCAAACAAACCACATCAACAATTATTTATAGGTTTTATCATAAAATTGACTAATATCAGAATCTTGATGGATGACACCCAAATGACGTACACAAACTCGGTAAGCGTGAGTCGGACTGTCAGACTAGAGTCTCTTTTCATATTAATAAAATTAGTTTAAACAACATCAGGCTGTCTTTTCAACAACTATCTAAACTTAGCAAATTATAAACAAAAACCTTCCTTTACGACCACCACTCACTCAATACATTGGTGAAAACAGCATGAATATTGGTGCAGTAGTTTTTGAGTTTTTGCTAACTGACAGACAGATACGGTGGAGGACTTTACTTTATAATAGGTAGTGTTAGTGATGTAGGTATCACTAAGATGTTTATATTATGTAGTGATAACTAAGTGCACTTGCCACCATTCAGCGACAGATCGTTCATGGGCCGTTTCTAGCACATCTGTCTAAGCATCCCGCTTAACTCCATTCCGCCGTATTATCTTACACCGTTAATAAAACTTTATGAAACAGTTCTGTGATAGGAGAAAAGTGAACAGTGGGGGTATGATAATGGGTTACCTTGGATATTGATCCCTAAAAAATCATATCTCTTGCTGATTTAATGATTGACTTAAACTCAAAAACTCGTGCATTTGATAAATGTGCATATCATTATTATGCGATTAAAAGGAATATATAAAGCCAGGTGTCGAAGTCTGTCTACTAGCAAAAGTCATGAAGATTGTCATTGCACTAGCAGCCTTTGTAGCACGTAAGTCATTTATTTTATTTTCTCTTTATTTTAACAAAATATCTTTTTCCTTGTATGTATCGTCAATTAACAATATCTTATCTCCAGTGTGCTCCGGCCATGCGCTCCCCACGGTGCCGGGTGACAACAGCCACTACGTGGAGGGCGAGAGCCGCTACATCTGGATGCCGGACGGCGAGGGCAAGCCAGTCCTGGTGGACCTTCACGAGCCCGTTGATGAAGCTCAACTGAGTGAGAGAAATGGAGCTAATAACCAATATTGGCTTTACACTAGGTAAGAGTTCTCATGTCCCCTCTATACATCCATGAGATTGAAACAAGGTTTTAACATTTTCAAGACTCCAACCCGAAATTCCTTCATCAACGTTTTATTTTGTTTCAGGTCAAACCAAAACAGCAAACAAATTCTTACTCACAACAATATAAACTCAGTAAGGAACTCCAATTATGCATCTAACAGGCCTATTAAGGTCATCGTCCATGGCTGGAAGGACAATGGAGATTCGCATGTGAATGTAGTCATCAGACAGGCTTTCCTCGCCGTTCAAGACTGTAACGTCATCGTAGTAGACTGGCGTGGTGTCGCTAGCTCTCTCTACAACACTGCTGCCAAGGCTGTTCCCAATGTTGGCCAACACATCGGCAATTTCCTCGTGTGGCTCATCAACAACGCCGGAGGCAACTGGAACAACGTGCACCTCGTCGGTCACAGTTTAGGCGCTCATGCTGTTGGAAGTGCTGGACGCCAAGCTGGTGGCAGGCCTTCCCGTGTGACAGGTTTGTTGCAATATTTCATAAAATCTTGCAGGTTTGCTAACAAATCATTTCGAGTTTGTACTGTCTTATTATACTTTCCATGTAAAACCGCGAGGAAAAAGGGGACCGAATCATTTAAATATTTTCCTCCTACAGGTTTAGATCCCGCTGGTCCTACCTGGGGTGGTAGTAACGGCAACACATTAAGCAGGAACGCCGGTCGATACGTCGAAGTTATCCACACAGACGGTGGCATGCTCGGTATCATGAACCAAATTGGTGATACTGACTTCTACCCCAACGGCGGTAAACACCCTCAACCTGGCTGCTCAATTTTAAGTAACTCTTGTTCTCACGCTCGAGTCCTCGACCTATTCGCCTCTACTATTCGCCACAACCGGTTCACCGCGAGAAAATGCGCCAACATTAGAGAAGCTGAGAGGGTAAATTGTTCAGGATCTAATCTGAACATGGGCAATAATATCCTCAACAAATCGGGGTAAGTGTTATTGGTATCAACTTTAACAAACATATTAATAAGAATTTAACAAAGACTTTTCGACAAACGAGCATTTTACAGAATACTATACTAAGATACTTTTATTCCTATTTTACAGAAGCGGTATTTACGCCCTCAGAACTGGAAACTCATGGCCTTTCTAACCAAGAAAACCTGGCTTGATTTAAAGATTACCAATGTTACTGAAAATAAAAATTGTTCAAAGTCTTTTTTTTTTGTTTCTTGACACTTTACTAGTTAATTTTTGACAAAAAACAGAAACAAATAAGTATTTGATATACTTTTTGAGCTGTCATAGTCAAAAAAAGGAAAGTCAGATAGGTAAGAAGGAATGGGCTGAAAACAGGAGACAATGCTGCACAGTCTTTTGGTTGACAAATTAGTATTTTACGAATTAAAAACTCAACAAAACTTTCGTGTAAATAAAGAAACAAACTAGCAAGTTTATAATTAATCTGAATGAACTATTATGAAGTCGCTTTTAATCGTCAACGCCATCTGTCCCTTCACGACGGAACCATATAATTAAATTAATTATTATCATCTATGGATTATGAATCTGCTGAAGATAAGCGCGGTGACATTCGGACGAGTCAAAGGAGTGACCGTCAAGTCATTGCAGTTGCAGGAAAAGTAAGTATTTTATTAAAATTAAATGAAATGGTTGCTGTCTCTTTTACATACCATTTTTTTTTAATATGTATGTAGTTCCCAATGTACTTTCGCATCAACAGTTAATCCCAGAAAAACAGTCGACACAACAGGGTTCAACTCTACGCCGTTAATTTTTCCATTGGTACTTAGTTGCCTCACATTCGGTATTGGAAATATTATTCATTTAGTTTTTAAAGGATTAAAAAGTAAATTATTAACATGAAACCAATGGCAACCTTTAAGAGAGCATTGTTTACCTCGTCAAAATTTTGAAGACAATTTTTTTTTTTGTAATTTTCCCTTATATGAAAATGTAAATTGATGATATAAATAGGCGGAAAAGGACCTAGAATTGAACCCTGTGGAACACCCATTGTCACCACATATCCTTTAGAGCTTTTACCATTAACATCTAATAATTAAAGCCCCACAAACTGTTTGCTCAGTTTTTCTGAGAGCATGACTTCCAAACGCTGCCCATTATAGGTACCTACATTGGTTCCATCTGTAAGTAACTTACAAATATAAAGATAAACTTAAATAATAATACTGATTATGCCGTGTAATGCGCTATCACGCTTCTACACTGCAATAATATTACTTTAGATGAGATATCAGCAAATTACGAATAGTCATTGTTTTGCGTAATCCTGGCTTAATTTGATTTTATTTTATTACTTTTGCTAATTTATCGAATGATGAAATAACAAGCTACAATAACAAAACATTTGATACTGACTCAGAGATTATTTACATTATTATCCGGCTAATCTTAAGACTCTAAGAATAATCCTGATATTGGTGGGAGAAACTGTATGGGAAGTCATTTCTGTATGTTCAACAGAAATACTTAAGATAACACTAGTTAATAATACAAACTATACATACAAAGGGCCTAAAATATGATTAAAGTGATTTTGTCACACAAAAACAGCTGCAGTGCAAATTTTAATTTGATTCCTTAGGTATACTATAGTATAATCCATGGTAATAGATATACATATTTGGGTGCACGGATAGCCGAGTGGTATAACTCAGCACGACTGTCTATGTCAGCAGCACATGAGATTAGTTTTTAAAGATGGGTCGTGCGATATCTCGTGATGTTAAGACTTATGGAATAAATTGTTTTCCGTATTCCATATAATTCAAACTGGTAATAAACCAAGGCCTGATTTGAAGTAAACTTAATAAAATATGACTATATTGCATTTATTATATCATTTATTTCTAGTAAAATACATAATATAAAGTTGAATGAAATGAAATATTTAGGTATTCTTGTTTAATTGATTTCGATCTAACTAATTAACCTTAATTAAATAGTTTAATTTTGTCGCGCCTGTAGAACTGTAACCTGATATCCTCAAATCTATCCGACAATATCAATCTCATGTAAACTCGTGCACTTTTCTTTCCGGCCCCCACCACCCCGCGCATTCCTAAGGCGCGGTACAGCGGTTTTGGTCAAACTATAGGCGGTAATTTATTTTCAAGATCACTCTCCCGCTCATGACTCGGGACAGACTATAAAACGTTTCGGGGTTGATCTCACTACCGTACCGGGGGTACTTTATTGTCGCGCGTAAACAATGACGAAAGAATAGTTAATAAATAACAATAATAAACCAACCTATATTCGTTCCACTGCTGGGCACAGGCTTCTTCCCATACAGGGAAAGTTTGAGCGTTTACCATCACGCTAGATCACTGCGGGTTGGCGATTTCAGCTTGGTGAATATTTGGAATCCAGGTTTCCTCACAATGTTTTACTTTAGCGTTTGTCAGTAGTGTCTCACCGAAATTTCGCTTGTATTATATTTCTTTCCGTTGAAGAAAAAAATTAACGAATACGGGAGCTCAAAACCATTATTTTAGACTTTGTTTATTACCATTATCAGAAAAATAAATTTGATAACCGATAAAATCGATTTAAAAAATCTTATATAGGTAGATTAACGGTTGACGAATATTATCGGGCGATTAATAATCCGGCCTCAGGGGGCCTACGTCACGTCATAAGGTAGTATTTTTATAGGTGTGGAAGTGTGACGGGGCACTACACGGCTTTCAGCGTCGTCTCTCTTTCACATCTGCAATTATATTTCTTTAAGAGGTGGGGGTAGACCCCCCCGTATAGTTGAGCATTGCAACGCATTGCCATGCACCGACACCAAAACGTGGATGACGTAGTATGGCGGTTCAGGTTTAGTCAGTAAGAGTATGACGCTAGCCTCTCATGTGTCCATGAAGATTCCTACGGCTCGGCTTACGAAAATGAAAAACCCCCAGTATAATTTTGCAATTGGTTCTGAAAAAACCTTGAACCGATTTTTGAGCGACTAGGGGTACTAAATGTTAGGGCTTAATATATTATCAAAAAAATCGATCTCATTAGTTATAGGTTCTTATCGCTAGCAATTAAAACAATCACACACGTAATTATAATAGGTTTGATTATTGATTTTATCTTAAAAACTCTTAATCACAGAATCTTGACGAATTATACGTAAGTGAGTTGCGTAAACTCGGCAAGTGCGAGTCGGACTTGCTCGTAAAAGGGTTCCTATTAGTATAAAATATTTTTCGAGTGTTGTGTGCATGCAAAATGTGGGTTCTGGACTTGACTGGTCTCTCTCCAGGCATGTCAGATTACTGTTACATCGGGCTATGAAAGCAACAGGAACGAAGAGTACAGTAGCGGTCGTTGCCAAAATCGATTCGGACAATATTATTGTTATTATTTTTTATCATTTACTATCTGTAGTATACGGTTGCACGAGTTCCTTTGTTTTTACATCTTTTTCCTCTTGGTCACAGAAGAATAAACCAAAGTTCGTCGTAAAATATTAATAGGATTATTTGAATGACATTGCACGCTGTGTGACGTTGTAAGAGCTTATCGAGAAATTCACCTATGCAGATAAATAAATAGATTAAATAAATGGAGCTGAAATATTTTAGTTTTCTTTATAATTTTTATAACGAAGTAAATAAACTTTTATACATTAAAAAACTGGCAATGACAAATTTTATTATTTTTATGAATTTAAATAATTAATACGTTGTTTTAAATAGCTTTTTCTTTTCAAGTTTTCATTGATTTACCTATCCTTTGTTATGCCAGTAGCAAAAATCATTACACGTATCCCTAAAAATACTTTAGATTAATCTTATTATAACACTACTTATTAGTTGTTATTGAATTACTATCGAAAACTAACATAGTTGATAATAGTGCATATCGCTTTTGCGATAGTAATAGGAATATATAAGGCCCCGTAGAGACGTAAGCCAACATAAGTCAGCGCCACCATGAAGACTTTCCTCGCTTTAGCAGCATTTGTAGCATGTGAGTATATTATTTAAATATTTTTTTTTCTATCTATACATATAATAAAATTGTAACAAGCTCATGTCTGTACATTAAAGATATTAAAAAAAAACTTAGATGGGGTATCTTCATACAACCAATAGAAGCCAAAAGTATAAAAAAAAATTTTTTTGTCTGTCTGTCTGTTTGTTGTCCGCTTTTCACTCAAAAACTACTGGACGGATTTTGATGAAACTTTTTTTATTATGTAGCTATTAGTCCTCGCTAACATTTAAGCTATCTTTTTTTTGGAATTTTGCTCTTAAAGGGGGTAAACAGGGGCTGGTAAGATTGTATGAAACTCCGTCAGTTTTGAAGCTAATCTATACATATAATAAAATTGTAACAAGCTCATGTCTGTACATTAAAGATATTAAAAAAAAACTTAGATGGGGTATCTTCATACAACCAATAGAAGCCAAAAGTATAAAAAAAAAAATTTTGTCTGTCTGTCTGTTTGTTGTCCGCTTTTCACTCAAAAACTACTGGACGGATTTTGATGAAACTTTTTTTATTATGTAGCTTTAGTCCTCGCTAACATTTAAGCTATCTTTTTTTTGGAATTTTGCTCTTAAAGGGGGTAAACAGGGGCTGGTAAGATTGTATGAAACTCCGTCAGTTTTGAAGCTAATCTATACATATAATAAAATTGTAACAAGCTCATGTCTGTACATTAAAGATATTAAAAAAAAACTTAGATGGGGTATCTTCATACAACCAATAGAAGCCAAAAGTATAAAAAAAAATTTTTTTGTCTGTCTGTCTGTTTGTTGTCCGCTTTTCACTCAAAAACTACTGGACGGATTTTGATGAAACTTTTTTTATTATGTAGCTATTAGTCCTCGCTAACATTTAAGCTATCTTTTTTTTGGAATTTTGCTCTTAAAGGGGGTAAACAGGGGCTGGTAAGATTGTATGAAACTCCGTCAGTTTTGAAGCTAATCTATACATATAATAAAATTGTAACAAGCTCATGTCTGTACATTAAAGATATTAAAAAAAAACTTAGATGGGGTATCTTCATACAACCAATAGAAGCCAAAAGTATAAAAAAAAAATTTTTTGTCTGTCTGTCTGTTTGTTGTCCGCTTTTCACTCAAAAACTACTGGACGGATTTTGATGAAACTTTTTTTATTATGTAGCTATTAGTCCTCGCTAACATTTAAGCTATCTTTTTTTTGGAATTTTGCTCTTAAAGGGGGTAAACAGGGGCTGGTAAGATTGTATGAAACTCCGTCAGTTTTGAAGCTAATCTATACATATAATAAAATTATAACAAGCTCAAGTCTGTACATTAAAGATATTAAAAAAAAACTTAGATGGGGTATCTTCATACAACCAATAGAAGCCAAAAGTATAAAAAAAAATTTTTTTGTCTGTCTGTCTGTTTGTTGTCCGCTTTTCACTCAAAAACTACTGGACGGATTTTGATGAAACTTTTTTTATTATGTAGCTATTAGTCCTCGCTAACATTTAAGCTATCTTTTTTTTGGAATTTTGCTCTTAAAGGGGGTAAACAGGGGCTGGTAAGATTGTATGAAACTCCGTCAGTTTTGAAGCTAATCTATACATATAATAAAATTGTAACAAGCTCATGTCTGTACATTAAAGATATTAAAAAAAAACTTAGATGGGGTATCTTCATACAACCAATAGAAGCCAAAAGTATAAAAAAAAAATTTTTTGTCTGTCTGTCTGTTTGTTGTCCGCTTTTCACTCAAAAACTACTGGACGGATTTTGATGAAACTTTTTTTATTATGTAGCTATTAGTTCTCGCTAACATTTAAGCTATCTTTTTTTTGGAATTTTGCTCTTAAAGGGGGTAAACAGGGGCTGGTAAGATTGTATGAAACTCCGTCAGTTTTGAAGCTAATCTATACATATAATAAAATTATAACAAGCTCAAGTCTGTACATTAAAGATATTAAAAAAAAAACTTAGATGGGGTATCTTCATACAACCAATAGAAGCCAAAAGTATAAAAAAAAAAAAATTTTGTCTGTCTGTCTGTTTGTTGTCCGCTTTTCACTCAAAAACTACTGGACGGATTTTGATGAAACTTTTTTTATTATGTAGCTATTAGTCCTCGCTAACATTTAAGCTATCTTTTTTTTGGAATTTTGCTCTTAAAGGGGGTAAACAGGGGCTGGTAAGATTGTATGAAACTCCGTCAGTTTTGAAGCTAATCTATACATATAATAAAATTGTAACAAGCTCATGTCTGTACATTAAAGATATTAAAAAAAAACTTAGATGGGGTATCTTCATACAACCAATAGAAGCCAAAAGTATAAAAAAAAATTTTTTTGTCTGTCTGTCTGTTTGTTGTCCGCTTTTCACTCAAAAACTACTGGACGGATTTTGATGAAACTTTTTTTATTATGTAGCTATTAGTCCTCGCTAACATTTAAGCTATCTTTTTTTTGGAATTTTGCTCTTAAAGGGGGTAAACAGGGGCTGGTAAGATTGTATGAAACTCCGTCAGTTTTGAAGCTAATCTATACATATAATAAAATTGTAACAAGCTCATGTCTGTACATTAAAGATATTAAAAAAAAACTTAGATGGGGTATCTTCATACAACCAATAGAAGCCAAAAGTATAAAAAAAAAAAATTTTGTCTGTCTGTCTGTTTGTTGTCCGCTTTTCACTCAAAAACTACTGGACGGATTTTGATGAAACTTTTTTTATTATGTAGCTATTAGTCCTCGCTAACATTTAAGCTATCTTTTTTTTGGAATTTTGCTCTTAAAGGGGGTAAACAGGGGCTGGTAAGATTGTATGAAACTCCGTCAGTTTTGAAGCTAATCTATACATATAATAAAATTGTAACAAGCTCATGTCTGTACATTAAAGATATTAAAAAAAAACTTAGATAAGGTATCTTCATACAACCAATAGAAGCCAAAAGTATAAAAAAAAATTTTTTGTCTGTCTGTCTGTTTGTTGTCCGCTTTTCACTCAAAAACTACTGGACGGATTTTGATGAAACTTTTTTTATTATGTAGCTATTAGTCCTCGCTAACATTTAAGCTATCTTTTTTTTGGAATTTTGCTCTTAAAGGGGGTAAACAGGGGCTGGTAAGATTGTATGAAACTCCGTCAGTTTTGAAGCTAATTCGATTAAAATTAATATTTGGCTATTTAGTTAGAAGTTAAGAATGACGCAATAAGGATTTTTGAAAATTCTGCCTTAACGGGGGTAAAAAAGGGGGAGGTACGTTTCTATGAAACTCCGACAACATTTCATTTCATCTCAGTCAAGCATAACATTTTTTTTCTTCTATCGTTTTTGGTAGTACAAAAGTATTGTAAGAAGCGCTTGGATTTTTTTGCCATACCTAAAATTGATCTTTAAAACACTTTTATATGGTATCTACCTACTTACTGTTTAAGCTAGAACAGTCTTATCCAATTTAGGAGGAGCTGTGGATATGAAGTAAAAGAAAACCAACGACACTAAAACAAAAAATAGTGTGGACGGTAAATGATTTACTATACCTACTTAAATAACTGCTTAGCTGTTGACTGCAATTTTGGTGTGTATGACGCGTGGCTGTAAAGATTTGATAGTGCCTGTACACTACCACAATTGTGCACCAATTGCGATGGTATAGGGTAGTTGCATAGGTAAAGTATTATAAAGATAGGCTGTTATTATTAATGTTTGTTTAATATTGCGTACGAATATGCGCCGCACGCGTACTCCCGCGATTGTTTTGTATGTGTGCGTAATATTAACCTTCTTCAGGCTCAGTTGGGTTAGCTCAAACTACTAGAATTAGAAACTTGGAACATTGATAACCATGTAAGTAAGCACTACTTCATGATTAAAAAAAAAACATCTGTCAAGGGTAGAAAGAAAACGAAATAGAAGATGAATTGGGAGCAGCGCCTGCTGTTCTCCGCACCACAGCGCACAGTGCAAACGTGTCGAATAATATCTGGCTGTTTAAGACCAACCCCGCTCAATAAGTTCTCCTCCTGGTTGGCATTGCTCTACCTGACGTTAGAAGAGACTTAAATCGGGTAGACTTAAGAGCTAAAAGAGCTTCTTCCGATATACACTGACTACTATTGCAACTCTAACTCGAGCTCGGTGCAAGATCTAGGCAGATCGACCACTACCACCTACTACTTATGTCCTACCTCAGTTCGGAAAGCATTCAACCGTCTCAGAACCCAAATAGGTAGGTAAACAAAATTTGATAAATTTGGGTATACAGACCCCTCTCACATCCAGTGAGAATGCGACATCTTCGTAACGACGATGTCACACCGCCTAGAGTGGCCAAAGTATCCGCGGTTAGTTAGTGCGCCGTCACCAAGTTCTGCGAAGAAGTGATGACGCTCAAGGAAAAGTGGAAAGAGCACGACAGGCTTATCCATGTTCGATAAGCAGGCATAGGATAGAAGAAGGGCCTTATTTGCCCTCCTCCAACCACCATAAATAACTTACGCCAGTAGACTCAGGGCAGTCTACTGTACTGGATAAAAGCAAAGACCAAATGCGTGGTGCTTCCACGCGCCTCTTAATAAGGGCTGGCAAAAGCTGGCTCCACGTTAACGAAGAAGCTCCCGTTAAAAAGAGCTCTCCTGTCGGGGCTTGCGGTAGATTGCGAAAGCGTTCCCGTGGCCCCCGACAATAGGATACGGTGAAGCACTCTGGTGGTTTAGCCAGTAAGAGTCCAGTACACTTCTTTGCCATCGCCCGTTTTCAAGTCCTTCAATCCAAATTGTCAAATCAGTGCAAGATAGTGGCCACACCAAAAAACTAGCAGTGTTAACTAACAGTCAAATATGTTTGTAAGACTAGAGGTTAGGATTAAGAAATTAGGTAGTTTGGAACGGAACAGGATTAGGGAGCTGGCATTAAACATTATTTAGCTTTACTTTTTGTACAGTACTACACATCTTGAATACCACGCAGACGAAGTCGCGGGCAGCAGCTAGTTTTCTATAAAATTGGGCACAAATATTTATTACATTTTGGAACTTCTTTCAAGAAGTTGTCTTAGATGGTATCCATACCTACAAGGTTGACGAATCACTACAGCTGAAACCATTAAATTTCCTTAATTTCCAGTGTGCTCCGGCCATGCGCTCCCCACGGTGCCGGGTGACAACAGTCACTACGTGGAGGGTGAGAGCCGCTACATCTGGATGCCGGACGGTGAGGGCAAGCCAATCCTGGTGGACCTTCACGAGCCCGTCGATGAAGCTTTAGTGAGCTCCAGAAATGGAGCCAATAACCAATATTGGCTCTATACCAGGTAATTACAATAATTGACTTGCATGCCTGAAACAGTTGTCATAATATTTCCCAGATTTCCTTCACCAACGTTTTATTTAATCTCAGGTCAAACCAAAACAATCCACAAATTCTGGTCAACGGCAACACAAACTCAGTGCACAACTCCAACTATGCACCTAACAAGGCCCTTAAGGTCATCGTCCATGGATGGAATAACAACGGAAATTCCCCTGTGAACGTAGTCATCAGACAGGCCTTCCTCGCCGTTCAAGACGTTAACGTCATTGTGGTAGACTGGAGAGGTCTCGCCAGCTCTAGCTACACTACTGCTGCCAACGGTGCTCCTGGCATTGGCCAACATCTCGGCAACTTCCTCACGTGGCTCATCAACAACGTTGGAGGCAACTGGAACAACGTGCACCTGATCGGTCACAGTTTAGGCGCTCACATCGTTGGTAATGCCGGGCGTCAAGCTGCCGGCAACCCTTCCCGTGTCACAGGTTAGTTGCGACGTTAAACGTTTCGTATGATCTTGTCTCTCACACACTGCATTTTAACTACCAAATTTTAGATTGTAGCTTTATATTTCCCTCTTCAAATGTACAAGTTTAAATCTAATAGAAAATAATTGACTAAAATAAAAAAATAACCCGGGAAATATTTTTCTTGTACAGGTTTAGACCCTGCTGGTCCTGGCTGGACTAGTAACAGCAACGCCTTGAACAAGGCCTCTGGTCGTTACGTCGAAGCCATTCACACTGACGGCAACAGTCTCGGTCTCATGAACGCTATTGCTGACGCTGACTTCTACCCCAACGGTGGAAACCACCCTCAACCTGGCTGCCTTTTTAGTACCTGCTCTCATGGCCGTGCAAATGACTTATTCGCCTCCAGTGTCCGCACCAACCGTTTTGGAGCAAAACAATGCAATAACCTTAGTCAAGCTCAGCAGTCAAACTGTTCAGGATCTAACTTGAACATGGGCAATGGTGTTATCAACAAATCAGGGTAAGTGATTTTAAGTTATCGAAAACAAACAAATCGATATTAAGTTTACTAAAGTTTTCAAAGACTTCCAATCAGCTACGAGTCATCATCTTCCTGCCCCTTTCCCATTTCACTTGGGGTCGGCGCAACTCGTCTTCTAGACATGTTGCTTAAAGTTTTGGCTATGGTTTTATAGTCGGCCGCCTGCCTGACACTAACCCTCTTTGGGAATGCGATTGTTGGTTGTTTACCCGCCACCATTCGGGTGACCCAAGGTGCTTGGTACAGTGCACTGGGTCTTAAGGTTCATTAGTCGCCTTTTACGATACCCAGTGGAGGATATGGGGTGATGCTATTCTTTATATCCGGACACCACACGGAAAATATCCGGACACCACACGGAAAGCTACGAGTATTTTACAGAAAATGTTACTTACCCACGTTTGTTTTTCTTTCACAGAAGCGGCATTTACTCCCTCACAACTGGAAGCTCTTGGCCTTTCTAAATATCACTAACCGAGAAGTGACGGCAAAATGACTCTTTTTCCTAACAATAAAATTTAATCATCATCTAAGTTTTTTGTTTTCTTTCCTTTTGCCCAAATACAACATGTTTAAAACAAAACATCTTATTTTAAATACTATGCACAAAAAGAAAAAAACTCTTTCAAGGAAAGCTAGTCAATTGGTTAAAAACTTAGGTAAAAAAGTTAGGTACCACACAAAACTTTCATCAGCTGATTTAATTTTATTGTAATAACTATCGTGAGGTGGAATGATAATTATTATGTTACCGGTTTACTCACGTATATTCATAACTTCGATTCTCTACCCCCCCCTCCCCCCCTACATATCCGTATCACTAGTCGAGTTACGGTACGTTCACACGGCGTCGAGAGTTTCTCCACCAAATCGGTTTTTTGCAGGATTCGGTTTAGTGGCAACAGTATTTCAATGAATGAGTTCACACATGCATTCGGTTTCAAGACACGACAAAAAACGAATGCATGTGTGAACTCATTCATTGAAATACTGTTGCCACTAAACCGAATCCTGCAAAAAACCGATTCGGTGGAGAAACTCTCGACGCCGCGGCCGTGTGAACGTACCGTTACCCCGATAAATAAACGTGTGTATAAATTAACGTATAAATGATAAAATTTTATACGTGTGTACCAAACTTTGTTTTTGGAGTAATGAGCTTTAATGAATTCAATTGTACCTACAATTCATGCATAGAATCAGTATTTAAATTGTGACCGAGAATTTTTACATGGATTTTATGTATTTCATTTATACTTGAGTTTGAATTTAGACAAATCGAGCCAAGTGACACTTATTCTGATACTTTACGAGGTGAGGTAGTTGTGAATGTGTGATGCTATAATTTTATGGTTTAGTTTCGTGTATTACTCTTTTAATAGTTATTGGTTAGTTACACAACTGTAAAACGATTTGGTTTTAATTTATCGTATAAATAAATGAATAAATATCTCATTACAAATGGACGACTTCACCTGTTTTTTATTTAACGACTCCCGCACTAAAGTATGTAATCCTTATATAGCTGGGGGTTTCACAGACTTTCAATTGACATGTACAAATGCACCAGAATTAAATAAAGAAAATAAAAAAATGGTCCTTAAGTAATATTTCCACCATACCCACATTAACAGAGTGTTTCGAAGTTACCTAAAATTAGACGACCTTCAAAAAAGTTTATACCAGCCAATCCAAATTGGAATGGGGCTCCAGATATTTTTCCGGTATATGCTATTGTTTTGGATACGTTTATTTATAAAATTCTATTATCAGAAAAAAATCAACTATGAAATTTATAGACAAAAAGGCATCATGATACATTTACCGGTACGAGTATACATTTGAAAATAGTATTTGGGAAAAAATCAGCAGCTATGGTACAGAGGAACTATGAACTCTTTGCAGCGATCACATATATTCTATATTAAGGTCCTCCCTTACCGGCTGCGAGATGCTCATAAGAGTTACCGCGACCCTGTCACTCAAAGAGCTCCAGGAGGAACATAGAGGGTTAAAGTCAGTAAAAGTCTGACATTTTGATTTCCCACAAAAAAAGGTCCTCCCCTACCGAAAGCATTCAATGCGATGCAATGTATTCAGAGAGCATCACAATGTGCAACTTGTAAGGATAGGTACAATATGTAATATCTTGTTAAAACTTGTAACAAATTTGGGTACGCCTGACATTGTGAAAACCACAAAAAATGGAATCTATTATATTACATTAAAAGCGAATGCTAACCAAGGAGGTAGTATTGTAATAATGCTCAGAATTGAATCTATACTGTTACATTATACGATAACGCTGGATGGGGAAGCACGTTTAGGGTAATATAGGCTCAGGATTGACTCTAGGTTCTTACCACCAGTAATAATAATAACATCCGAACCGATTTCGGCCACGACGGCTTGTTACTATAACACTAGCCAGGGGAAATAATAATATATAATTGTAGTACGCAAGCGTGAGCGCCAATACAGATGCACTCTCTATTCCTTTACTCCATAGCCCGATGGGACCTCAATTCGACACGAACGGAAAAAGATCAGGCGCAGGACTCACATTTTTACGTGGCTTCCTAAACACGGAAACTGTAAAAAATATTTCTAAAACGCACACATCATTCGCAAGGTTGGTGCGCGCCCCGGAGATCGAACTCGAAACCTTTGACTTAACAGTCCTCCGGTCTTATTACTAGGCTATCACAGCTTCGCCAATTACAATAAATGAGTCTCATTCGCTGACTACGTTTAATAACATATTGCTTTATCTCAAACATGCTCTAATCACTTAATGAGTTACATACAATTGATGACGTTGGCAAACTTGGTAAGTGCGAATTAGGCGTGTCATACAGTTTCGTAGTAGTATAGGTACAAAGTTCAACATTGTGTTAAACTTTACTCTCATTAAAATTTCACAATTTACACATATGAAATAAGTTAACAAATGTAGTAAAGAACTCCGTACATTAACTTGTGTCCTTGGAATACCTTTTGACACGTTCGTAATTGCCCAGAATTTTGATTCGATTCCTTCTGTGTTTTGTTCATTCGCTTTACTCCATTCATCACTATTAAGGGAAATACCTTCTTTGGAAACCAGATCATACGGTCCTCCTTAAAATCGAACCTCATTGTAACTTTGAATGACCGAACTTGATAACAAGCCAAATTGCCTATTTGTTTCGGTAGACTAGTGAATTTCCCAGATTGAGGTAACCAGAATTTCTTTACCGGAGATTTCTTCTTCTTCTTCTTCGACAAAAATATTTCTGCCGTCTCTTTTTCAGCACTATTGTATTCACGAGGCAGTAAATAGTTAGAAATTGAACTGCAGAGACACGGATCTTTCCGAACAACGGTTTTATTAAGGCATTGTTTTTTTTTCCGTTTTTTTTTCAGAATAAATTAATTGATACATCAAGCGTACTCATTCTAGGCTGTGAGGTATTTGAAGTTGGGTCTCCGGTACCAGGCACTACCGCAAAATAACATAAATAAGAAGTTGGATGGCTATATATTCCCACTCATCTTTAGTTTGCGCTTAGTCGTAACATGTCGCATTTCTCCCTTCCCTAAAATTCATGGCTCTTATGAGACATGAATTTTATTAATAGCTCGTTATGGTTTATTCTGTAGCAGGAGCGCATGGCGCATTAAAAAAACCTCGACATACAGATCTCCAAAAAATACACTGCTAAACGTTTATCTTAAACACTACTTATTAATGAACTATTATCAAACACTTAAATAGTCGATAAAAATGCATATCGTTTTTTGCGATAATAATAGGAATATATAAAGCCCGGAGCGACGGCCACCAGCATAAGCCTGCCACCATGAAGATTGTCATCGCACTAACAGCCTTCGTAGCATGTTAGTATTTTATTTGAATATTATCTAAAGCGTAAATGTTTATTGTTTATAGCCTCTTAACTTTTTGTCTAACATTCACATGACTTCTTTTTGAATGTTTCCATTGTATATAGATTCCATTGTGAATGGTGTGTTAATTATTATTCTTAAAATTTGACGAATCTATACCTACATAAAATCCAGTGTGCTCCGGCCATGCGCTCCCCACGGTGCCGGGTGACAACAGTCACTACGTGGAGGGTGAGAGCCGCTACATCTGGATGCCGGACAGCGAGGGCAAGCCCATGCTGGTGGACCTTCACGCGCCCGTCGATGAAGCTCTACTGAGCTCCAGAAATGGAGCCAACAACCAATACTGGCTTTACACCAGGTGAAAGTTGTTATGATATATTCATATTATTATGTTCCTTTACCTTTAAAGATTCCCAAGGAGGGTTGGCGTCAGGCAGGCGGCCGGCCGTAAAAATATACAGCCAAAACCTCAGCAGCATGGATAAGACATGCTGCGCCGACCCCAAATACTAATAATTGGGATAAGGGCAGGGGAATGATGACCTTCAGGGTCTGCAAGGATTTAATGTTTTTTATTGTTTTATTTTGTTTCAGATCAAACCAAAACAACAAACAAATTCTCACCAACGGTAACATAAACTCAGTAAGAAACTCCAATTATGCATCCAACAAGGCTATCAAGGTCATCGTCCATGGATTGAACAACAATGGAGATTCTCCAGTGAACGTTGTCATCAGGCAGGCTTTCCTCGCCGTTCAAGACTGCAATGTCATCGTAGTAGACTGGCGGCAACTTGCTAACTCCCTCTACTCTACGGCCGTCAATGGTGTTCCCAGTGTTGGTCAACATCTCGGCAACTTCCTCGTGTGGCTCATCAACAACGCCGGAGGCAACTGGAACAACGTGCACCTGGTCGGTCACAGTTTAGGCGCTCACGTGGTTGGTGTTGCTGGACGTCAAACTGGCGGCAGGCCTTCCCGCGTGACTGGTTAGTTTCATCTTTTTACACTTTGTAACCTCCCTTTGCAGTTAACACTTTATAGTTAAGATGAAGTCCTTTTTTCATTACGTAGTAAAAGTTTTTTAGTCTTTGATTCAAATAGGTCAATAATAATATAATCTGAATTCCTCGTTTATAGCCAGTGGAACGTTTTCTTTAACAGGTTTAGACCCTGCTGGTCCTGGCTGGGGTAGCAACAGCAACGCGTTGAACAGGAACTCTGGCCGATACGTCGAAGCCATCCACACTGACGGCAATCTTCTCGGTCTTATGAACGCTATTGCTGACGCTGACTTCTACCCTAACGGTGGTAACCACCCTCAACCTGGCTGCCTTCTTAGTACCTGTTCTCATGGCCGTGCAAATGACTTATTCGCCTCCAGTGTCCGCACCAATCGTTTTACAGCAAGAAAATGCAATAACCTTAGTCAAGCTCAGCAGTCAAACTGTTCAGGATCTAACTTGAACATGGGCAATGGTGTTATCAACAAATCAGGGTAAGTGAAAACAAACAAAACGATATTAAGTTGACTAAAACTCTTAAAGATTGCAAGAGTTCCAATCAGCTACGAGTATTTTAAATACGGAATTTTTTACTTATTTATGTTTGTTTTTCTTCCACAGAAGCGGCATTTACTCCCTCACAACTGGAAGCTCTTGGCCTTTCTAAACATCACTAACCGAGAAGACACGATATGACTCGTTTTCCTAACAATAAAATTTAATTTGAATCTAAGTTTTTTGTTTTCTTTCGTTCTGGCACATGTGTTGATGAGTAATAATGATAGAACAGCCTCAGAATTCGCCGATTTGTTCAAAAATGCTGCTATGGAAGTAAAAGTACCAGAAGACGACGTGATTGAGGAAAAAAACCGCGTTCCAATGTCTCTGGATGCTATTCTAGGTATCACAGAAGTGTACTGGCAAAAATGACTAGACGTTTTAATACAACTATATAATATCGATACAAGCATTTTCATAAAGAGCTAAAACTATCAAAGCTTTCTAGTCTTTGTAATGTGAGTGCAGTTGAACTTGAGAAAGTTTTTATGCCTGCAATTGTTACTCCTGTTGACAAAGAGCCCGTGACCACAGATAACAATTTGAGATTTCAAAACAGAGTAAGCATTTATAAATCTGTATACTGTTCATCTTTCTTGAACAATGAAGATTGAGAGACAACATCTCGTCGTCAGCAGATTAAAGTTAAACAGATTGATGTAAGAGGCAAAGAAAATAGTATACATCCAAATCTCGTATCCCCTGGGACATTCTTGCTTGTTTAAGTTCCTATTGAGAAGTCAAACGTTGCTATCTGCCAGACATGTGTCGATGACGATTATGGCGAAATCTTAGTAACCTTTTTTGAGATCTATGCGTAACAATATTAGAAAATTTAAGCTGGAACCTAAGGACATAATTATCATATTTCGACCTTTGATTATTAATATGTCTAGATGGAGCGTCAAGTACGCGCAAACGTGTCAAAAAGTGTCGGCCAATTGTTGGCCGACTGGTGCTTTCCCGCCGATCAGTACTTATCGTGTCGCTTTACTGTCACTACGCATTATGCGCGCTAAGTAAAAAACTAATAAACAGCGATAAAATTACGGTATGTGCTATAAAAGTGGGCCGGAATTATAAAGGAAGGGTAAATAATACCAAACACGTCATCACCTATCGTCAGTAAGTAACCAAGAAAACTTTATAATTAATTATTTTTTGTTTTTATGCATAATAAATGACGCCATACTTTTTCGTCTTATCAGAGTTGCCAGGTTCTGTTTTTCATTCTCCCAACTTAACGTCATTTTCGTGGGTAAATATTAATTCGTTTATGGTTACTTCTACACAATTTTTTAATTTACTTAAAACTGTAACAACTTTATAAAAATACACTAAAACTGAATAATACTAGGGTACATACATATTACCCCTAACCTTTTTTATTTATTCTATTTTTTTATGTTATTTATGGGAGATTTGTTCTAGCTGGTATCATTATTTCGCACGCGTGCTTGAAATAGTTGACTCGTTTTCTTTGTTATGATTGTAGGGCGACGCTCAATCTAGACATATTAATAATCAAAGATTTCGACTTTGAGCAAATAATCAGTATTATTCTAACACCAACGCTGAAAAAAATCAAGAATATTATTGTTTCGATAATGATATTGATGTTTTCGAAAAATAATAAGTTTTCTTTATTTTTTATTTATTTTTTTTAGTTAACTTGTTGTTTGTGACAAATTTTATTGTTAATTTTCTTACGTTTCTTATATATCTTTTGTGTTATGCATAGAAATTTAGTGAAGTAGACTGATTTAAAGTCAAAAGACTCAAATTGTAAGATCCGACCAAATCTTATAAAAGATTTAATATGAATATTTAGAAGTTTTACTAGACTGATATATGTATGAAGATGTTAACACTGAATTATAATAAGAATTTATTAATAGTAAGTGTAGTTTTTCGAAAGTGTGAACAATATGGCAATATAAATAAATAACTTATTTAAATCGTTGTTTTTAATTTAAATATTTTCTTATTTCTACCTAATTATATCAATATCATCATTTCGAGAACATTTTTGTCATTCCGGGAACTGTTAATTATTTTCGGGAGCATTACAAAATTTCAATAAAAAAGCTTACATGGAGGTATTTCAATATTAAATATACTATATATTTATTATTTTACAGAACTTTTGTTCTATACATATTATGTTGATTCGATTGTAAGAGTTTACAATATTGTGAAATTTCTTAAATTGTATGCGCAATAATTGCAACTTCTTTATTTTTTTGATGTATTTTGCTTGTAGAAAATTTTGAATGTATAGATTTCAATATTGCTTATTCAATTTAGATACATAATATTATACCCATGTTTTTAAACAAAGCTCAAATTATGCGCTTTGTTTGGTTTTGCGGATTTCATGAAACTTAGGAAAACGTTCCCGAATTTATGGTTTCCTCAAGATATTCACTAATATAATTCATAGCGTATGATTCGTAGCAAATATGATTCTTAGCGTAAGATTCATAGAGTATGAATTGTAGCACGAATGATTCGTAGCAAGTATGACACATAGCACGTACTATGATGCGTAGCACGTATGATTCGTAGCATGTATGGTTCGTAGCACATATGGTTCGTAGCATGTATGATGCGAGAACTTATGATTCGTAGCACGTATCATTCGTAGCACGTATGATTCGTACAACATGTAAAATATCTTGATAAAACTTGTAGAAATGTTGGGTTTGTCTGACATTGTGAAATCAACTAAAAGTGGAATCTATTATATTACATTACAAGCGAATGATAACCAGTCAGGGGGATAGTATTGCAATCTGATGCTCAGAATTAAATATACAGTCACGAGCAATAACATGTATACACGACCAAACAATTGAAATTAAAGTCCTAGTCAAATAATCCATGAAATCCTGAAATTTTCTTTCAAATGCAACATTTTATGTTAAGCTTACGATTTCAGGAACGATCCAAAACAGCTTCAAAAAGTTCGCATAAGAAGTCTACTGCAACTGTTTGGTCATGGATACATGTTTTTGCTCATGACTGTACGTGTATACTGTAACATTACACGATAGTGCTGGACCACCTTTAGGGTAATATAAGCACGGGATTGAAGATTGACTCTATGTTGTTATGTAGGTACGTCTGGACCTATTTTAACGGCCACGGTGGCTAGTGTTACTATGACACCAGCCAGCCACGTGGGACATATTATAGTACACAAGCGTGTACGCAAACTTAGGTGCACTATTGTACAGTACTCTATTTCTTTCTCACAGCCCGGTGCGACGGCACTTCGACACGACTTGAAAAAGATCAGGCGCAGGACCCACATATTACGTGCCTTCCGAAATACGGAAGCTTTGAAATTTATTTCTAAAACGCACACAACATGTGAAAAATCGGTGCACGCCAGGGAATCGAACTTCAGACCTTTGACTTGGCAGTCCTGTGCCCTTACCACTAGGCTATCTTAGCTTCGCCAGCGATAAATAAGTCTCATTCGCTGTCTACCTTTAAATATATACTGCATTATCTCAAACCTACTCTAATCACTTAATGAATGACAGACAAATGACGTTGCCAAACTGGGCAAGTGCGAATAAGCTTGCACAACAGTGAGTTTCGTATTAATATACAAAGTTTAACTCTATGCATTATTCTTATTTCACAATTCACACATTTGAAACTAATATAGTAAAGTAAGTACTTTGTACATTCGCTTTGCCCCATTCATCACTATTTTGGTAAAAATACCATCTTTGGAGACCAGATGATACAGTCCACCATCAATGTGACTTCGAATGACCAAACATGATAACAAGCCAAATTGCCTATTAGTTTCAGTAAACTAGTGAATTTCCCAGATTAAGGTAACGAGAATTTCTGTTGTATGCAAATTCTAAACAAGTAACCGTAGAAATCTTGGGGTCTATTTGGTCACATGGCCAAATATTAATTTACTATTTGTTTGGCTATTTTTGCAAGAGGCAGCAAATAGTTGGAAATTGAAGTACTCAGACACAGATCTTAGAAGACAGACATGTAACCTATACCAGAAGTGCATGGTGTATTAAAAAAACCTCTGCATACAGATCTCTAAAAAATAAACTACTTAACGTTAATCTTCAACACTACTAATTAATGAACTAATATCAAACATAAATACCCGATAAAAATGCATATCGTTTTTTGCGATAATAATAGGAATATATAAAGCCCGGAGCGACGGCCACCAGCATAAGCCTGCCACCATGAAGATTGTCATCGCACTAGCAGCCTTCGTAGCATGTTAGTATTTTATTTGAATATTACTTAAGGCGAAAATGTTTATTTACCTTTTGATCTAAAAGGTAAATAGACATCCATTTGATCCAAAAAGAAGTCATGTGACATGACTTCTTCTTGAATGTTTCCATTTTATATAGAACATTTTGTACTCATTGTGAATGGTGTGTTAACAATTATTCTTAAAAGTTGACGAATCTATACATAACGTCCAGTGTGCTCCGGCCATGCGCTCCCCACGGTACCGGGTGACAACAGCCACTACGTGGAGGGTGAGAGCCGCTACATCTGGATGCCGGACAGCGAGGGCAAGCCCATGCTGGTGGACCTTCACGCGCCCGTCGATGAAGCTCTCCTGAGCTCCAGAAATGGAGCCAACAACCAATACTGGCTTTACACCAGGTGAAAGTTGTTATGATACCTTCATATGCTCCTATAGCTTTAAAGAGTTAACCTTTAGGGTCTGCAAGGATTTAATATTTTTATTGTTTTATTTTGTTTCAGATCAAACCAAAACAACAAACAAATTCTCACCAACGGTAACATAAACTCAGTAAGAAACTCCAATTATGCATCCAACAAGGCTATCAAGGTCATCGTCCATGGATTGAACAACAATGGAGATTCTCCAGTGAACGTTGTCATCAGACAGGCTTTCCTCGCCGTTCAAGACTGCAATGTCATCGTAGTAGACTGGCGGCAACTTGCTAACTCCCTCTACTCTACGGCCGTCAATGGTGTTCCTAGTGTCGGTCAACATCTCGGCAACTTCCTCGTGTGGCTCATCAACAACGCTGGAGGCAACTGGAACAACGTGCATCTGGTCGGTCACAGTTTAGGCGCTCACGTGGTTGGTGTTGCTGGACGTCAAGCTGGTGGCAGGCCTTCCCGCGTGACTGGTTAGTTTATTTTTTTTACATTTCATAACATCACTTTGCAGTTAACATTGTTAAGTTTAGTTTAAGCCCTTTAGTTTATCCTCTTTTTCAAATGTATTACAACTTTTTGAGGCCTCAATTTAAATAGGCACAAATCTAAATTTCTTAATTTACAACCAGTGAAACGTTTTCTTTAACAGGTTTAGATCCTGCTGGTCCTGGCTGGAGTAACAACGGCAACGCGTTGAACAGGAACTCTGGCCGATACGTCGAAGCCATCCATACTGACGGCCACATACTCGGTCTCATGGCCGCTATTGCTGACACTGACTTCTACCCTAATGGTGGCAAGCACCCGCAACCTGGCTGCGCACTCAGTACCTGCTCTCATGGCCGCGCAAATGACTTATTTGCCTCCAGTATTCGCAGCAACCGTTTTACAGGAAGAAGATGCTCTAACGTTTGGGAAGCTGAGCTTTCAACGTGTACGGGAGCTAACTTGAACATGGGCAATGGTGTCATCAACAAATCAGGGTAAGTTATTTTGAGTTTTCTACTCAAACGAGTACGCGCAAGTTTACGGAGGATTTAATTTAATATTGTTTTGTTTTTCTTTTACAGAACCGGTATTTACGGCCTTAGAACTGGAAGCTCTTGGCCTTTCTAATCCTTACCAACCGAGAAAAAATAGCGATATACTTTTAAAGAGTCAGATGCAAATAAATAAACCTTGATCAAAATCTTAGCTTTGTGTTTTCCTTATTTGTTATCTCTTGTTTTTTTTTTCAAAACCTAAATAAATAAAGTGAAATAATAAGGACATATAATATAAACTGAAAGAAACATTTTTGTCAGTGATGTCACTGGTGTGATGCGGCAAAATCTCAAATAAATACACTTTTGAAATATTCTAGGAACAGACGACATGACATGTAAAGTTTAGAAATTTTGTTGAGAAACCACACCAATTCTGAAGGATTGCTATGATATCCGGTAAAAACATCTGACTGTATGTAATCCTAACTATAATAATTAATGATAATCGTCGATAATCGATCGTAATGATAATCGAAAATATTTACTACCTTGAATATGTTGCAGACCAAAGACTTAACCATTGACTTGACCATTGGTCAGCATCCCACAGTTATTATTAGTTAAGTTACAACTTACAAATTCAAGAACGTACTGACAACAGATTTCGACAGATGTAAGCCAAATGTAGATAGCAAGGCATGTTAACAAATAAATTAATGAAAATAAATTTAATAAAACCCATGATTAATCCTCAATTACCTTTATCATAATCGCAGTAACTACATGTATTACATGCATGATAACGTTAACTGATTCGCGAAGTCGCGCAAAGAGTTTCGTACTATCTTACAATAAAATAAAAAGACGTTTGACACTCGTAGACTGTCGCAGTAAAACTATTGCATAGCATTCAATGCCACCTAGAGGTGAGTTGCTACACTAAAGAGACAAGCGTGATATTTTAAAAAGTCTTTAAAAGTTCTACTATTCGTCGATAGATGGCAAAACTAAAAAGTGTCACTGCTGTGCCGGTCGGAGTGGGGGGTGTTAGGTTATTTTAGTTACGGAATTTCTTGATTCGGTCTTCACGCTCAAGACTCGCGATAGAAGCTATGCAATAGTTTAAAAACTTTTTACTAATTTTACCAGCTTAATATTAAACCTACAGGGTTAACTATTGTTTAAGTCAAAATAATTAATTGCTTGTTAAAAAAACCTTGATTAATAAGTGTAGACCTATGCTCAGCCTAAGATAATTCCTGACTGACCTGATGATGTTTGTTATTGTATTCCTCAATGGTTTCATGGATATTACCCAGACGAAGCTAATCCCACAATCAACAATCTTAGGACAAAATTAACCAAAGATATGGCAAGAAACATGTTTAATCCTCAATTACTTTTATCATAATAATATCATAATCACATTACTACATGTATGACACGCATGATAACGTTAACTTATTCGCAAAGATTCGGTACGTAAGCGCGTGTTGGATTCTAGAACTAGAAGTTTCTTACTATCTTACAATGAATACTACGTTAGTACATTTAATAAACAATCGCAAATACTTGAAGATCGGCAATATATTTGCAAGCTATTTTGGGCGCTAGCGTAACCAATCAGGTTAATCCGAGATGCAATTATTTTATGGCTTGTTGAAAAATTCACGATCAAAATCCGTGTGGCATTTGTACAGGTTCAATTGTTAAAAAACGCAGGCATGCCGCTAATGACGAGGATTCTTCGATTGCAAATACAGAATTCTAAAAAAACACAGCTTAACGTTAATCTAATCCCAATACTTCTTATTAATGATCACTATCGACACCTAAGTATTGATAAAATGTATATCACATGCGATAGGAATAGGAATATATAAAGCCAGGCCTCAACTCTTACAGCATAAGTACGTGCAAAAATGAAGCTGGTTATCGCATTTGCAGTCTTCGTAGCATGTAAGTATTTTATAAATCTTTTTCTGAATGGTTCTAGGAAAATTACTTCACAGGATAAACGATTGTAAACTTTTCAATTTCGTTTTTGACAAAACGTTCACTAGATCAAGCGGAAAAACGTCAACGTTTCTTTCGACATCAGTTTATGTTTGTGAAATGTGTTGTCGAAAAACTTAAAATAACCAACAGATTTTTCGATTTGTGTTAATCCTTTCCCTACTAACTGACGAAGGTTAGATCTCAAGAATCTGGCAAAGAACATAAACAAACTTAGTTGCTGGGTGAAAACTGGCATCGGGAACAGGGTTTGGGGCATTGAACGAAAGTGGGACATTTGCAGCCGCTAATATTATTATGCTATTTCTGCTTTTCCAGTGTGCTCCGGTCATGCCCTCCCCTCGGTGCCGGGAGATAACAGTGACTACGTGGAGGGTGAGAGCCGCTACATCTGGATGCCGGACGGCGAGGGCAATCCGAAGCTAGTAGACCTTCACGAGCCCGTCGATGAAGCTCTATTGAACTCCAGGAATGGAGCCAACAACCAATATTGGCTTTTCACCAGGTAACATTTCATTATCTGTGCAAAAAAGTCTTCGTGAAACCTTAATTTTTTTGGAAATACTAGCAAGGATTTTGTCTAAGTTAACATATCTTTTTTTTTTGTTGTGATAACATTCTGACTGAATTTTTATTTCATTTCAGATCAAACCAAAACAACGCACAAATTCTGGTCAACGGCAATATTAACTCAGTAAGGAACTCCAACTACGCGTCAAACAAGCCTATTAAGGTTATCGTCCACGGATGGAACAGCAATGGAGGTTCTTCAGTGAATACTGCTATCACCTCGGCTTTCCTCGCCGTTCAAGACGTTAACGTCATCGTAGTAGACTGGCGGCAACTTGCTGGCTCTAGCTACACCTCTGCTGCCAACGGTGTTCCTAGTGTCGGTCAACATCTCGGCAACTTCCTCGTGTGGCTCATCAACAATGCTGGAGGCAACTGGAACAACGTGCACTTGGCTGGTCACAGTTTAGGCGCCCACATTGTTGGAGTTGCTGGACGTCAAGCTGGTGGCAGGCCTTCCCGTGTTACCGGTTAGTAGCAGCATATGTTATTTCAAACTAGATTTTTCCCTGGCTAGTTCGAGGTAGGCTTGTTCTCTCCATAACCTATTTTGTTGGTTTTAACCGTATCCCACAATGAGAGTCAACTGATTGTCAGAGCTGCAACAATTAGTTTCTATTTTACAAATATAGGTCGTTGAAACCCAGGGTACCTAAACGGGAATGACTTAAAATATTATTAGTTTATAAACAGTAACATATTTCGTGTTTCCAGGTTTAGACCCTGCTGGTCCTGGCTGGAGTAACAACGGCAACGCGTTGAACAGGAACTCTGGTAGATTCGTCGAAGCCATCCACACTGACGGCAACATTCTCGGTCTCATGGCCGCTATTGCTGACGCTGACTTCTACCCTAACGGTGGTAACCACCCTCAACCTGGCTGCTCTCTCAGTACCTGTTCTCACAGTCGCGCACATGAACTGTTTGCCTCCACTATTCGCCACAACCGCTTTGCAGGAAGACAATGCAGTAACCTTAGTCAAGCTCAGCAGTCAAACTGTTCAGGATCTACTTTGAACATGGGTAATGCTGTCATCAACAAATCAGGGTAAGTAATTTTGAATTTTATTCTGTTTTGCAGGCAGACTTCCCTTCTATTTTTTCACTTGCTTTTCAGTTTCAGTTATCAAACAGAAAATATGTAAATTTTCCAAACTAACAGTCGAATATTTAGCGTAAAATTTTACTAATGTTCATTATTTTTTTCTTTTACAGAAACGGTATTTTCAGCCTCACAACTGGAAGCTCTTGGCCTTTCTAAACATGAACAGAGAAAAATTACCGATATGATATTTAAAATTAACTGTGATGATAACAACATTTGATTAATATAGTTTTTTATTTTTTTTTTACTAATAAAATCTTGAATAAATAAATGCTTAAGTGTTATTATTTTTTTGTTTTACTTGTCACTCCACGAATTATTTTTTCTTTAGCATAATAAAAAAAAATTATGATAATGATTAACAAATGTTAAGCTTAATTTTTACGACGGCAATCACCACTTCTAGCAAAAGTATCAAGAGTATTCCCGCTGTTTCTGTGCAATTATTTTGCACAGAACTTTCGATAAAATTATCCGTACCGATGAAGATAAGAATAGAATAAACTTCCACGTTCCGTTTAGACTGTCTGGTCTGTCATACATGGGAGACAAGAAACGAAAACGACCATGTGAGTATTATGATCAAAGCATGCAATATAGGTGCTCTTGACATCCATAATGAGCTGACTTTACTTTTTTATACCTCCTAGCCGAAAACATTGATAGCCAGAGATCAAAACAGCATCAATGGAAAGAGATCACTTTTCGTATCATCGCATCTAAAATATTTTTTGACAGTTGTTACAAAAACTTTTCGAATTTTTTTTTTTAGTCGATACTTTTTTTAAGACAAGACAACGACCCGACGTTATTAAGGAATGGATGGAAGAAAAGTATCACAATACGAGATTCCTAACGGTTGATTCCGTGATTATTATGGAATCCATATAAATATTGTGTTGTACATTGGCATAATGGTATATTGGTAACATGACTTCATTTTAAATGGTAATTTAAATTGAAAAGACATTTATTTTAATTGGGCTATTAAGTAACACTGTTTGAATTACTTTACCGTAAAAAAAAAATACAGTTTATCTTGCGCTAATATGCAGAGATTTGAATTGCGTCATTTGCAATTATTGGTTTTATCTTAAAAAAATACTAGAATCACCATAACTTTATGTATTACACGCAAGATAATGTAAAATGACCTGCATAAATTCGGTAGGTATGTTAGCGCGAGTGGACTCTTGACTTTTTCTCACACAAAGGAGTTTTTAATCTTCGCATAAAATTTAAAACTAAGGCTGACTCAGCATTAGGCCTGCGAGGGTGCGAGTAGTGCTCGCGCCTTACAAAGAATATTGTAGACTGCTAAGAAAGCTTGGACTTTTACTAAGCGTCTTATTTATTTTCAGTAGCAAGGTTAAAAGTAGTGTTTCCTTGCCTGCATCCCTTGTGTTGTGTGTTCCCCCTGTAACTTGAGTAAATATGGTAGTATCCAAATTCTGATTAACTTGACTCATCATCATCATCATTACACTACCCTTATCCCAATTCTTATTTAGGGTCGGCGCAGCATGTGTTTTTCTTCCATTGACTTGACTGAGGGGGGTTAAACAAGCGCTCTCCGCACCATGTCACCCGGAGCCAACAGGCGATGCTCGCGGAGCGCATTCGTGGCGTTCACACGCCTCAGCGATTCACACGCCTAATACGGGAGACGCCTACGCTTAATATAGGAGAAGCTTACATATATTTAATAAAAAATTACATCTACATCACAAGTAACTTTAATCTTATACTAATTCACCAATGAACTTAGTCATTGGTGAATTAGTATAGCGACTTTTTATACTATCTTTTAAAAACCTTGTAGGTATCCTGTATGGAGTCCGCCGGCATTTCAACTTTATGGTCTACTACCTGAACAAATTTTACATATTACTTATGATAATATTAAAGGCGCAAAAAAATCATTTCAAAACAAGTCTTGAGGAGGGCCAGTCCGAGGCAAGCAGAGGTTATTACCGATAAGGTTCCTTCGATTACACATGCAGAATCCTAAAAACACACCACTTAAAGTTAATCTTATTTCAATTTGAAATTATTAATGAGAGATCTCTATCAATCGTCCAGCTGTGTTGTTGATAAAAATGCATATCAGATTTGGCGATAGTAATAGGCATATATAAAGCCAGTCATTGAAACCTACCAGTAGAAGCATTAGTGCGTTCCGAAATGAAGATTGTTCTCCTATTAGCAGCCTTCGTGGCATGTAAGTATTTTATTGTATTATTCCAACTATTACTATGATTCTAACACTTAACTTTTCATTTAACGTGAATCTCTAATACGTCTCTTATAGTTGCTAATCTGACATTGCAAAATCTTACTTTAGATTTGTGGATAGTCTTAATGAACAAAATTATTTATTAACTCCTATTTCCAGTGTGCTCCGGCCATGCTATCCCCACGGTGCCGGGAGACAACAGTCACTACGTAGAGGGTGAGAGCCGCTACATTTGGATGCCGGACGGCGAGGGCAAGCCCATGCTGGTGGACCTTCACGCGCCCGTCGATGAAGCTCTCCTGAGTTCCAGAAATGGAGCCAACAACCAATACTGGCTTTTCACCAGGTCTGAACCAAAACATATTTTACATTACTCCCGCCAAGGCTCAAGGATTTGTCCGAGCGTATAAAATTTTCAAATCCCTTGGCCCTTTTGGCCCGAATTTTGGACTTAAGTTCTATCTTGTTCCAGGTCGAACCAAAACAGTGCACAAATTCTAACCCACGGCAATATCAACTCCGTAAAGAACTCTAATTATGCGTCAAACAAGGCTTTGAAGGTCATCGTCCATGGATTGAACAGCAATGGAGGTGCTGCTGTGAATACAGCAATCACATCGGCTTTCCTCGCCGTTCAAGACTGTAACGTCATCGTAGTAGACTGGCGGCAACTTGCTGGCTCCCTCTACACCACTGCTTCCAACGGTGTTCCTGGTGTCGGTCAACATCTCGGCAACTTCCTCACGTGGCTTATCAACAACGCTGGAGGCAACTGGAACAACGTGCACTTGGTCGGTCACAGTTTAGGCGCTCACGTCGTTGGAGTTGCTGGACGCCATGCTTCCGGCACCCCTTCCCGTGTGACAGGTTTGTAAACTGCAGCAACATGTGTTATATTAAACCGAGTAGTAGTAATATTTGTCTGGTATTCTCAAACTGTTTTACTGGGTAAAACAATATCCTTCAGTAAATGTGAACTAATTGTCAAAGTCGCAAATTGTTGCAAATTGGCAATGTGCAATAATGCCACGAAACCTCTTATATTTTTAGTTAACAAAATATCGTTGTAATATTATTCTCTTTTTTTCACGGATACAGGGTCCGTAGAACATTCTCTACCTAAACGGGTACTAAAATTTTGCAAGTGTATCAAATGTTTCTCTTTTTTAAAGGCTTAGACCCTGCTGGTCCCGGCTGGACTAGCAACGGTAACGCGTTGAACAAGGCCTCTGGTCGTTACGTCGAAGCCATCCACACTGACGGCAACATTCTTGGCCTTATGAACGCTATTGCTGACGCTGACTTCTACCCTAACGGCGGTAAACACCCTCAACCTGGCTGCATTCTGAACACATGCTCACACAGTCGTGCTCATGAATTTTTCGCCTCTACTATCCGTCACAACCGATTCACAGCGAAAAAATGCAACAACGTTTGGGAAGCTGAGCTTTCAACTTGTTCAGGATCTAACTTGAACATGGGCAATGCTATTATCAACAAGTCAGGGTAAGGGATCTCAAATTAATGGATTTAAACCAAAATTATACTAAATGGACTAAGAAATTTAGGGACATGTATTTTCGGAAGATTTTACGGAGATATTTTTGTTACAGAAGCGGTATCTTCTCTCTCAAAACTGGAAGCTCTTGGCCTTTCTAAAGTGTCACCATTACTAACCGAAAAATCTAGCGATGTGAACGCAGTCCGAATTTTAAAAATAAAATGATATTTAATTTTCATTGCTTTTTTATACTTATCGCCCTTATCTTTAGCCGACTACGAGTATATTAGTTAACACAACAACAAAGAAACACAATCATCTAACAGGATATAGTCCAAACTCCACTTAGCATTTAATTAAAAAAAAATACAAATATAATACCTACCTTGATAAACTATGAACCAGGTTATAAAAATATGGACTTACTAAGGAAAAAAGGGCGTGGCATAACCGTCACTTCTTCACACAAACAATTTCTTCAGAATATAATTTTACTTACTAATTAGTTCTACAGAAATATTATTATCTACCTAGTGCCTTAAACATTATTGGTATCGTTTTCTTAATCAAGCAAATGGTTACATGAAAAGGCGTCATGAAAAAGTAATTAATGTTTATTAATTATATTTACTTTGCCGAGGGCTAAAGCTTGCTTGTTTAATAAGGTTAAGTTCGGGCAGATTTTTGAATAACGGTAGAATTAAGCGCAATGACCGAGCCGTGTAAAATCTCTTTAACTGTGATGAGATAATAGCAATAATTTCTGGAACTAAAACCAGTCCTTTAATACAGACGTTATCACAAGCTTATAAATTAGGGTTTTTTTAACACATACATTACAGATACCGTTATTCGGTTAACGGTTTCAATATTTTGAATGTTTAGCAATTTGTCCACCCGACACTAACCAGCTGTGTCGAAGACCCAATTTTATAAAAAGCAAGAAAATAAAATCAGACGACTTTAAGATTTTTAATTTTAAAGGGTTTTTTAACCTTGAAGTCTCGAGTGAATTTTTAAATGTGAAAATGAGGATTTTTCTAGGAATATTGGTGTACGTAGTACGTAAGTCTTTTATTCATTTTATCGCAATAATTAATACATAGGTATTTATGTGCTGTTAATAAAATATTGAACTTAACCTTTCAGTGTGCTCCGGCCATGCGCTCCCCACGGTGCCGGGAGACAACAGTCACTACGTGGAGGGTGAGAGCCGCTACATCTGGATGCCGGACGGCGAGGGCAAGCCAATCCTAGTGGACCTTCACGAGCCCGTCGATGAAGCTTTAGTGAGCTCCAGAAATGGAGACAACAACCAATATTGGCTCTTTACCAGGTAAATTCTGTAAATAACACCCATTGTAATTTCTCGTTACGAAATTTCTTATTTAAAACCATCTATTTTAAGAAACATCACCATTTCAGATCCAACCCTAGTAAAGCTCAAATTCTTATTCATGGGAATGCCAACAGTGTTTGGCTCTCCAATTACCTTGGATTTCGCCCTTTAAAAGTCATCGTTCACGGGTGGAAAAACAATGGCGACTCAGCGATGAACCCTCTCATCACATCGGCTTTCCTTAGCGTATTGGATGCTAATGTCATCGTAGTAGACTGGCGCACTTTCGCTTACTCACACTACAACACTGCTTCTAACAGTGTGCCTGCAGTTGGGCAGGCCCTCGGAAAATTTCTCATCTGGCTATTTAATAACGCTGGAGGCAATTGGAACAACGTGCATCTCGTTGGCTTCAGTTTAGGAGCTCATATTGTAGGAGTTGCTGGACGCCATGTGAGTGGGCGCGCAGCCCGTGTTACGGGTAAGTCAAAAATATTTGTTGCTTACCCCGAGATCTTGTGATTCAAAATTATACATCTTCTGAAGATAAAGAATTCATTTTCACACAAACATTTTATATTCACATCTCTAAATGTGAATATAAAATGTAAAAAGAGAGGAAATCTAAAGAGGAAACCTTTACCATATACTAGTGCCTGAGAAGACCTACTCGAAATAAAAACCTTTTGATTTTTATGGTAAACTCATCCGCCTCTTTACAGGCTTGGATCCAGCGGGTCCTGGCTGGACCGATAACATCCACGCATTAAACAGGAATGCTGGTAGATACGTTGAAGCCATTCACACTGATGGTCATATCCTTGGTATTTTCGACTCGATCGGGGATGCTGATTTCTATCCCAACGGGGGCAAAAATCCTCAACCGGGCTGCTTGTTTAGTGTATGTTCGCACGGCCGAGCGAATCTCTTATTTGCTGCAAGTATTCGCTTCAATCATCTAGTTGGGCGATTGTGCTCAAATCTTTCAACAGCTGAGCTCTCAACCTGTTCAGGGCATACTTTTAACATGGGCAACTGTATAATCTACAAACAAGGGTACGTATGTTATTATTCGACGTTTAACATTTTTTTGGCTCAACTGATACTTATTAGACTTTCTGGATTTTGTTTAAATTCTGTAATTTTATAAGCCATATTTATCAACACTTTGAAGAAAGAAAAATACCTTTAATATTGGATCATTTTGCAGAAGCGGAATTTACGGACTCCAAACAAAGAATACCTGGCCATTCTGAAATAAGGATACTTAAGCGCTCGAATTTTACATTTTCATGACTTATCCTAGTTGCTACATTATCAAAATTCCACACGTAGTTTTCATAACCAGTATCTGTACTATGAAAACTTGAAGCACGACTTGCGGAAGCAGGAAGGCTCACCACATTCGCGCTATATCTCACTTTCACAATGGCGACCGTCCTTCAGCAAGTGCTCCCTGTATAACTTCATATCATCATGAAATAAGCAAAATTGACTATCTAGATTTGATTAAAAGCGGATATGTCACCAAACATTGTCAATTTTTTAATTATTATTATTTCCTTCTAGTAAAATCCCCCACTCGTAGTCGTGAAATAAAAACGAGATCAATTAAGCTTATCGATGTGGCTTGATATAAGTAATTAATTTAAGATTAAATGTATAAAGCATTAATATTATGATAAAGATATTGTAACACTAAAATTATATCAAATTATCGAAGTGATTGTTTTTTATACGCGGTGATAAGAGCATTTGGAACTGTATTAGTGCAAATACACTCCCATATATGTAATAATAAATGATTTGTACACTTTTTTTTTCTAAATTTCCAAAATTCCTTTCTTATTAGAAGCTTGCGTCTTAAAATGCAACGACAGATTATTTTAGTTTCTAATCCTTGAAGCTATATTCGCTTTGCGTTTGTGAATCACCCAAGAGCAGCAGCATTTTATTATTAAATGGAGGAATAAAATATATAATGAATGTTGTTACAGTTTTAATTCGTGCATAATAAAAATTAAGAAAAGGACATGGGTACGGGCTTTAAAAAACAAAAATCTTGCCAGATTCATATAACTGGGGTTGTTATAACTAAATGAGATGTACATAAAGAATACGCTGCATCTATATTGAATCCATTACTTTTTCTAAGAAAAAGTAATCAGTTTAGATTATTGCCATATTTAAAAACCCACTAATTTAATTTTAATTGCCGGATGCTTATCAACAATATCAGATACTTCATTATCAAATTACAAATTGGCCATATCCGATCTACCTATCACACTATATAAATAAAAGACTACATGAAGAAAAAAACATTTTATAACAGTAATAACATGAAGATCATCGTCGTTATAGCAGCCTTTGTTGCCTGTAAGTATCTATTTTCAGGTTTTACATATGAATTTATTTATGGCTAAATAAGATACAATCAGTCAATGTTTAAGAGTATCTTTATTATTTTCTTCATAGAAAAGTGATTTTAAATCTTCAGCATCATATCATTTACCCATCACCAAAAATTAAACTAAATAAATTTATGTAACATCCAGTGTGCTCCGGCCATGCGCTCCCCACGGTGCCGGGAGACAACAGTCACTACGTGGAAGGTGAGAGCCGCTACATCTGGATGCCGGACAGCGAGGGCAAGCCAGTCCTCGTGGACCTTCACGAGCCTGTCGATGAAGCTCTACTCAGTGCCAGAAATGGAGCCAACAACCAATACTGGCTTTACACCAGGTAATTTGATCTGATTTAGCAGATTTAATTCTTTTCTACTAATCATGTTTAGTTGCACCGTTCGAGTTAACTATTAGAAATAATTTGTTGATTACCATCTTGAAGACTTAATGGGCTTACTGTCCCTTCTAGTAGGTATATAATTAATCTTCCACGTATTTTCAGACAAAACCAGCACAACCCTCAATTTCTTGTTCACGGAAATGCGAACTCCATCTGGGGCTCCAACTACCTCGGAAGCCGTCCCATTAAAGTCATCGTTCATGGATGGAACAACGATGGGAACTCTCCAATGAACCCTACCATCACTTCAGCTTTCCTCGCCGTACAAGATGCTAACGTCATCGTTGTAGATTGGCGTACCCTCGCTAACCATCCTAGCTACAACACCGCCGCTGCAGGCGTCCCTGGCGTTGGACAACACCTCGGCAACTTCCTCGTGTGGCTCATCAACACCGCTGGTGGCAACTGGAATAACGTTCACTTGGTCGGATTCAGTTTGGGAGCTCATGTGGTTGGAAATGCTGGACGCCAAGCTGGCGCAAGGCCCGGTCGTATTACTGGTTAGTACCTACTTACTACATAAACTCCTATCAAGAGAACAATTTAATTTAAAAAATAAATTAGCTTTCATTTTCATTCTCTATTCTTTTTACAGGTTTGGACCCTGCTGGTCCTCTTTGGGGTGGCAACAGCAATGCGCTCAACAGTAACTCAGGTCAATATGTGGAAGCCATCCACACTGACGGCAACATTCTAGGTATCATGACCCCGGTTGGTAACGCTGACTTCTACCCCAACGGTGGTAAAAACCCTCAACCCGGCTGCTCAATTCTGAACAGTATATGTTCTCACGGTCGCGCCAATGACTTATTCGCGGCCACTGTTCGCCACAACCACCTAGTGGGAAGACAATGCGCCAACATTTGGCAAGCAGAGCTCTCAATCTGTTCCGGAGCTTCTTTCCACATGGGCAACGGAATCTTGTCTAAGCGCGGGTAAGATTTCAGTTTCTTTATTCTAATTTTAATGGAAATGGTCTGGTAGTTTTTTTTTTCATATCCATTTAAAGTCTTTATTAATTTCATACCTCCGGAAAACATAAACAGGTGTTGACTAGGTATAATTAGTATGTATCCGTTTAGGTAAAAGAAAATTAAAAAAAAATGCCGATATCTGAACAATTAAAATTGATTAAGATAAAGTGCTTCAGAGTTTAATAGTGTGGGCAGGTGACGAATTTAAGGAGTGATGTCACGCGTGATATCCATTTACTGTATCATGATAATAATGATCTTCTACTGTATCACGATAATTTTGTTTTACTGGGAGAAATAAAAAGCTTATCCAATATAATTACTCAGAAATACAATTAGTTTCTGTCACATATTGTACTGTTCTATAGATTCAATTGATACCATACAATTCAGGTATCTTTAGTGAGGGGCATTCAAATTAAAAAATAATGGCCCTACCAAAACCCTCAAATAACCTTATAAAATTAAATTTTTATTACCATATATTATTGCCAGTGAAGTTCTTTTTTTTTTTTCATTTTTCAGAAACGGAATATTCGGACTGCTGACTGGCAACTCTTTCCCCTTCTGAATAACTCATCACGAAACCTCAGTGATAAACCAGACTCAATTATTTATTTATGAAACCAGCTCTTTACTTTGTAAGATAACGTGTAACAAATGACATTAAACAATTGGTTTAAATGTTCTCGGATGCTTTTTAATTCCTTTCCACCTCAACCCGGTGATAATTCCTATATCACTTAATGAGTAATGAAACTCATTCATTAAACAGCAAGTGCTAAAAACTGGCGTTATTAGAATTTAGCTCTTCTAAGAATACTATCAATTTGCAGAGTTGAACTTGGACTTAAAAGCTAATGCGTCTCAAACCGAGCGATCAAATTAAACGTATAGTCAGACGTCAATCGTGAAACCCTTACTATGAGCCTCGGTAAGCACGTAAAGCTAAATGCTGCATACCCACCCACGCATCGTCATTTTTATAATAATAATAATTACAAATCATACATAAAATCGGCCTATTTCTTATAAACCAATTAAAAAAGGGCACGGATACATCTTGATGACGAATGAATGGGTTTATTAAATTAGAAATGTGTTATAAGTATCGTCGTTCTATATCGTCAGTAATAGCTGCAAAAACACTACTCCCTTTTTACTTCAAAATATCCTAATGTGTTATTCCAGGGTGTCAGTTAACTTCATTCCAAATTTTGTTTCAAACAACGATACATCAGCACAAATTCTCTCCCTCATGTATAATTATCATATATTTTTACTTTATTTCACTGTTTGTCAACAAAATTAAGAGACGTACAACGTTCCATTTCACTGTCTGATAAATACAGGATTTTAAAGGCAGGTTTTCTTAGGAACAGCAGCCGTTTGCGGTGACCCTTAAGTGGTAGTTCCATTTACTTCTCTTACTTCCTGTCTTGAGCAACTTAAGATATTCTCTTAAGTAAAATGTCTTTTGTAACAAGTCGAATGTCTCCTTCTCCTTATTGTTGTATTGTATGAATGAAATTAATAATATTCACTACTCATTCAGTACAGTTACTCACTATGCTTATCACAAAGTAGAAAATAATAGCCCCTATCTTGTTGGAGATGACAACATAAGATTTGACATTATCAATCTAATAATTTTCAATTTCGAGGTTTATCTAATCAATTATAACAATTTATTTCCCAAATATTTTTGGAAATTGGTCATGGCTATCGGTACTTACTGATCTAGAGATTTTGTATCACGTTACGAAAACGATTAACTACGTCACATGGTTCGACTATTCTCTTATCGGTTTTTCGTCATTAACCTTTTTAAAATTTCTCGAAGTTCAGATTTGTTTATTATCAGGTATTAACCTATAACAATGACAAAAGATTTTTTAACGCGGTTATGAAAGGGTAAAATAAAAAATCATTTGACATCACGATTTAAATGTTAAATGACAACGCTTTTGCCTCAATAATACTCTTTCACTTTCAAACGACTTGACCGATTATGATCAAAGTTAACATGGAACAGGTATGTACCGATTATTTATTTATTTACGTATTAAATCTATGCATTGTCAACGGCATATTATTAATCTTACTTATTTTGTAAAACAAAATTCTATACGGTTGCCATCTCGAGACAAGTCCACTTCTATTCATTCTAAGTAGATACTCAATTTAATAGTTTGAAAATACTAATATCAAAGCTACAATCTTAAAATTCAAGTTTCTTTCATCTCATATCAATACGCGAACCGATATAAGTGTAAAGGTACAAGAAGGCCACCTTGGGGCACTCCTTTGAACCACGTCATAAATTAGTCTTCTTCAAGCTTGGGATACCAACAGCAAACGATCAAAAACTAATAATGACATGCAATTTCTTTTTGCAAACATCTAAGCGAAATACATTTACAATCGGTGGTAACACACTTCACACATTCGCGTATCGTACGTGCTAAACCATATCATAAGCTTAACATGATTAAATTGAACACTTTGCAATATATGATTTTACAGATTTGAATTCGCTAATCGCAATTAATCCTGGTAGTCAATAATAACTTTGATTTCTTAAAAAATGTTAATCTAGACTCAATAATCGTAGCGTTAGAGTTCATAATAAGACCATTATCTGAATATGGCTTCCTGATATTTCTAATCATTCTGATAACGCAAAGAGAATGTAAATAATAATTCAATTCTTGATAAACCCAAACACTCGTAATTAAAAAAAAATCTTTTAAACAATACTTTCAAAGAAATGATATTACGTAACATGCTATTCGAATGTTACCATGGTGATTTTAAAGATTATTCAAAAACCCTGGAAACAATTTATCTATCGTGAAAAATAAGATCTCTATTCATAGCTTGTGAACGAGTATGACAAGTCTGATTTCTACAAGTGCTAACTCTGAGTGTATTGAAGTGGCAAGTCAAAATTACGTCATTTGTCGAAAAACAATGTCATTCTCATACATTTGAAAAGTTATGATACTAATACGATGCAACATGGTCTCAGCTTCCTGCATTTAAACTGGAAACAAATACAATGAAGTTCAAATAAAAGAAAAAATCATTTAGTTACTCAAATTTTTATTTCGTGTATGTGTCTCGTGGTTTGTCCACCTTTTGACATCTGATTGAGATGTAATGTTTGCATTCTTAGATATTAAATTTGGTGATTATATAATATTACAACACTTTCGAGTAATACAAGGTCTGATGAGAACACATTAACAAAAAGACGCTACCCCTTTGCTTTTACGACAAGTCGATTTGAACGATTGCGGTAAAAAGTATTTAATGTAACTATACCTGTTTTGCAGCTGTTTTTAGTATCAATAAAATATATTAGGTATTTAAGGCAGCACTCTGATACGCCTACTCTTTGTCATATCATCATGTTCAAAGCCTATCACTGCTAGTTGTTTAATCTAATTCTTGATGTCTTAAAATCTTTTGCTTTTGTCATCGTTTTATCAATTATGTATTTAGCACGCATATAAAGATAACATTAAATCTAAACTTATCAATAATGCCTATGTGAGTGATTTTAGGTAAAAATGAAAATATTATGTTACCATCCGCTGTATACCTGATAAATCATCCATGATACAGATCTCCAAGCTTCGTCATCTACAGTCAGTAGACACGACCTTTTTTTTTGTTAGGGCGAGGGAATAATCATCATAGACAGCCACTTCTTCGGGAGAGGAATTGGTTAGTGTCTGACTCTTATTAACAAAACCTGAACCGCAGTGCAACGTATCCCACATTGCGTAGCGAAGCAAACTAGTACTACTAGTACTACTAGTAGTAGTAATATACTCTAAAACAACAATGAGAAAGGGAATAATCTAGACTATTTTAATCTAGCCTTATCACATTTATTCCAGTGCCACAAATGAGACGTTTTAATAAATCAGACAATGAATATCTCGGGAACAGCTGTTAGGCGTGAATGCACTTGGTTTTAATTGAAGAAGAAGAAAGTCACAAAACTGTCGTAGCATCTTTCACAAGGAACTAGTTGTATAAATTTGTTGCATGGTTTGGTAGTAAATATATCGTGTTGTAGATTTTTATTATCAGCCTCCCAATTCGCCTTTGTCCGTAGAATAGTACAAGTGTTACAGTATTTAAATTGATAAACAACGGGTTTTGGTGAAGCCTTGTAATGTTCTAAATGTCCATCTGTGCGTAGAAATAGAGCCTACACCGAAACATCTTATGTAGGTACAAATGTAGTTTAGCGTAGCTTATGACAAGATAAGATAATGTAATCAACAATTCGCACGCAATCAGGCATAACATTATAAGTAGTAGTTATTATAATTCTATTACTCCTTTTTCACTATCTTTTGTTCGATAATTTTATTAGAATGCTAAAAGATTCTTGCTTAGTATAAAATTGGCAACTACGCAATATTTAGCAACTCTAAATAAATAAGTTAGGCTTAATTTTAAACGATTACCTAAATGACTATTTAAAACACAATCACAGACACACACATACAATAAGAAAAAGAAGACTAAGAACATTTCACTTGGTGATATTATTTAAAGTGTATTTCTAAACATAGACTACCGAGCTTTTTAAAAGTCAGATGAAGGAATAGGCAGACCCCACATTGCCCTCTTATTTGTCTCTATGTTATGGGCTATTTTAAATGAGTGACGTTTGAGCTACGGTAAGGTAGATCACCAAAGATCACCGTGAGAGCATCACAAAGATTTTATATTCAAACACCATTCATTGGATTACAAGTTGTTATCGTCTGTGGTAACTGCACGTCAGTGTGACGTCACTACCGGGCTGGCCGCTTAAAAAAACATCACGCGCGTCGATATGAAAAATAAAAAAAAACAATTGACGCCGAGGACGCGGGAACTGGGTTGAATTTTCTAAGAAGAATAAGTTGCGGTTAAAGGATTGTTAAATTATAATTATTGATTCTGCTGTGTGTATGGGTAAAATGAGTTAATTCATTATTATTTTATGTACCTTTTGTTGGAATGATTGTTTTACGAGTATTATAAGTTACGCTAAGTGACTGTTTGATTTTCCCTCCCTTTGCTGATAAATTGTAGGTTTGCCTAAGGTGTTATATGTATTGCTAACTGTGTGATTGTTTAATATCAGAAGTGGTCCGCACAACGCCTACTGTTTGCAACATGCCGCGTGGACGAAAGCGCAGGCAAGCAACAAGTTCGGATTCATCTGGGTCTTCAAGTTCAAGTTCATCGGATAGCAGCTATGATCGCAAGCGCCGAAGGAATAAGAAACGATGCCGCAAAGGATCACCAACCGTGAGTCAGAACGTTGTGTTATCTTCAGTAACTCCCGAATTTGACCCGTTAGTGGATGATGTAGACATGTGGATTAATGTATTGGAAGCGAATGCTCGTGCTTTTGGGTGGTCTGATAGTATGATTAAATATCAGGGGCTACAAAAATTACGTAATACTGCCAAAACGTGGTTAGATTCTCTACAGAAAAATGAAACCATGTGGACTAATTGGTGTTGGAAACAGTGGCGTGAGAGATTATCAAATACTTTTCAAACCAAGCGCAATATGTACGTATTGTTAAAACAATTGATAGAAACCAAGCCTTTGCCGAATCAATCCCTTTACGAATTCTATTTCCAACAGAAAGGCAAAATAGATAGGTTGCAATTGAAATTCAAAGATCGTGATGTTGTGTCTATCATTGTAGGGTCAATCGGTGATCAAAATATTTGCACAGCGGCTGAAGCAGGTAGTTTTCCAATTTGCGATGACTTAGCTTCGTTCTTGCATGGTAAAATTCATGCAATTCCTGACAAAAGCTTAGTATACAAAAATAATTCATTTTCAAAGCCCGTATTGCATCATTCTGCATTATTGCAGGGAAATGGAAATAGTCAACCGGACGTTAAATTAGAATCTCCGTTCACTGGGAACTTGACAAACAGTAATTTATCGTGTTTTCGCTGTGGTGAATTAGGACATAGGCGGAACAATTGTAATATTAAAGACGATATTCAGTGCAACTCGTGTAATAAACGGGGACATTTAGAAAAAGCATGCAGGTCGAAACCGAAAACAAATGTTTTGCAAGCTGGTAATGACAAATAGTTTTCAGTGCGAGGCGTTTTTATTTTTTTTTGACATGGGCAGCGATTGCTTATTAATTACTATGAAACTTTCTGAACGTTACAATTTACAACCATTTAATTTGATTTCTCCTGTTAATTTAGTAGGATTTACTGATAGAACATCTATTCAAATTTCAAAAGCTGCTGCTGTGACTTTAAAAGTTGATACGGTGGAATTGGTTACGGTTTTGTATGTTATTGATGAGTTAACTGGATGCGATGTGTTGATAGGACGTAACTTCACGGAGGATTGTAGTATAATGTATACTCGTGTAGGGAATACACTGTCATTTCAATCGGTAAAAACAATGAGCATATTTAATATTAACACCAATATGAATTATAACGTATCTAAAGAAAATAAAACCTTATTAAATTCGATCTAATCCGAAATTACCAATTTATCTATTTACTGACGCTAGTCGTGATAGCTTAGGTTGCATAATGGTTCAAGTTACAGAACGCGGTGAGCAACCAGTTCATTTTTATAGTCGCCAGACAAGTAACGATGAAAAAAAAATATCACTCTTTTGAGCTTGAGCTGTTAGCAATTATTGTCGGTTTACAAAAATTCAGACACTACTTGCTCGGAACTCAATTTAAGATCTTTACTGACTGCAACGCTGTTAGGCACGCTTTACAAAAAAAAAAAGGAGATTGTTCCACGTTTTGGTCGGTGGGTGCTACAAACCCAAGAGTTCAATTTTGAGATTATGCATAAGCCAGGGACGCAAATGCAACATGTAGATGCTTTGAGTCGTAACCCAGTTACGGATGGTTGCAATATAGGGACTAATGATGTAATGTCTATAACTGAGGGTGACTGGCTTCTATCTGTGCAGCTTCAGGACCCAAGCATATGTAGTATTCGGGATATTTTACTGTCAGGTGAGGCCGATGCAAATAAACAGATATTTAATCAATATGAATTACTTGGCAACAAAGTATACCGTCGAACTGAGTTTGGTAGGAGATGGTTAGTGCCAAAAAAAAAACTATGTTTGGCAAATCATTAGGGCTAACCACGATGACATAGGACATTTTGCTGTGGATAAAACTGTTGAACGAATCAGATCTAAATATTGGTTTCCACATCTGAATAAAATCGTATAAAAAATTGCCTCAATTGTATTTATTACAAAAATATTCACGGAAAGAAACCTGGTAAGCTATTTCCAATCCCAAAATATGCTAGACCGTTTCATACACTACATCTTGATCATTTGGGTCCTTTTGTTAAGTCTACACAACAAAATTCATATTTGCTAGTTATAGTAGATTCATTTACCAAATTTGTATTTATTTCTGCAGTAAAAAAAAATAATACTAAAGCTAGAATTGTAATTAACGAACTTAATAAAATCATTAAGGTATTCGGGAATTCCAAGCGCATAATAAGTTATTCCGGTAGTGCGTTTACTTCAAACTTTTTTAAGGCCTTCTGTAGTGAAAAGAACATTCGATCTCAATTTATAGCCACTGCTGTACCACGTTCGAACGGCCAAGTCGAGCGGTACAATTTAACTATTTTGGAAGCATTACGTAGTATGGGTGCTAATACACAAAATAATAAATGGGATCAACATATTATTAGTATTCAACAGGGTATTAATAGCACGATTAATAAAACCACATCTGCCATCCCTAGTGAGGTTTTCTTTGGATATCGTGTTAGAATGAATAATGACGGGGTTACTGATGATGATGCTGCTGAGGCTACGGTTGATCTCACAACTTTGAGACAAAGGGTTGATGAGAATATCCAAAGAAATGCAGAGAGACAGAAGGCAACCTTTGATACAAAAAGGAAAGAAGCACCTTTGTATAAAGTTGGAGACTTGGTTGTTATTAAAATTCCAAGCATGTTTAATGATGGGCAGAGTACGAAATTAATGCCTCTTTATAAAGGTCCATTTCAAATCACAGAAGAACTAGGATATGGCCGCTACAGGGTTGCTGACATGAGAGGTGCCGAGAGAAGCTCTAAACGCTATAATGGAATTGCATGTGTTGAGAACATTAAGCCGTGGATTCGAATCTCGGATCCAGATACACCGAATGTTATCAATAACTAAGGTAACGAGAACATAACCTTGGGGTAAGAGAACTAAAGTTATATTACACTATCTTCTATTGATTTAGTTTCTTCATCATCTACGAATATTATTTCAGTAACATCACTATTTTCATGTATAAAAATGCTTTATTAACAGATATAAGGGAAGCATAGAAATCAAACAGTTTCAATCCAAAGGTGTAGTCAAATGCATTCGCTTCGAGCATTCTCCCAGTTGTGGTGGAGTGGCAGGATTGTACTTGGTAATGGAAATTCATGGTGAACGCTGTTGCCATTTACATGGTGATACACAACTGAATTGATTTTGAGCATCACTCAGTTTAAGCCATTTGGTTGAGTTAGCTGGCCGGTGATGGGATAGCTGGCTCCGCCAAATTCTGTCGCTCTTCTTTGCTGCGTGAATGTTGAAGTACAGCAATGACTACTTCTCGTGTGGAACTTTCAACGTTTGGTCGTAATTACCTACTTTACTGAACTAAAACTACATTATCTTGTTCTCAGCTCATGCATCAGACTATATCGCTGTTCGGGGACGAACGCGACAGCAGGACGGCCGAATGTTATCGTCTGTGGTAACTGCACGTCAGCGTGACGTCACTACCGGGCTGGCCGCTTAAAAAAACATCACGCGCGTCGATATGAAAAATAAAAAAAAACAATTGACGCCGAGGACGCGGGAACTGGGTTGAATTTTCTAAGAAGAATAAGTTGCGGTTAAAGGATTGTTAAATTATAATTATTGATTCTGCTGTGTGTATGGGTAAAATGAGTTAATTCATTATTATTTTATGTACCTTTTGTTGGAATGATTGTTTTACGAGTATTATAAGTTACGCTAAGTGACTGTTTGATTTTCCCTCCCTTTGCTGATAAATTGTAGGTTTGCCTAAGGTGTTATATGTATTGCTAACTGTGTGATTGTTTAATAAAGTTTAAAACATATTTAAATCGCGCCACCAGCCTGCTAATATCTAAGATGACGAAGCAACAAAATCCTGGAAAACAATAACAACCCTACTTAAATTCAAATGAAGTTCTAAGCGGATTATAATGATAAAAATTATGACGCAAAGAACACAAATATTCAAGACTTGAAGCTTAACAATCTACGTCGCCGTATACGTACGCAAATGCGTAGTATACGGTCAAATGCGTACTAGATATAAAGCACATCTTTATCAATAAATTATATAATACTTACGCTTATTTAATTGTCAATCATGACAATGAAGAAGCACGTCAATGATTGTGTCATAATCGACGTTACACAAGTTATCAAATTACACGTTGGTGGGCGTATTCAAACTTACAATTTTAAATTCAAAATATTCAGCCTTTATTCGCTCAAAAATAGAGCAAATAGAACGAAAATTCAGCGTAAAAATGAAAATAACATCCAAGATTTTAATTTCGGGGTATCCCTTGGTTTTTACGACGATTTGGAAGTAGTCGACATAGTAACAGCCAGAGTCGCGCAAATCATGCGAGACCAATACCGTGCCTCTGGACTAGGCAGTAAAAGGAGCTCGGGGTGTTTTAGTCCGACTCCGAGTCCGATATATGCCCAAGCCTTTCCCTCGGCGTGGGTTGATGTCATTAGCGTTTCAACCGGAAAACAAAAAAAATCGACGTAGTAAACATTTTCCTTGGTTAATCCACTCCACGGCGTAGAATTTTTCTTCTACAACTACAATAATAATGCCAATTACCACACCTGTCACACTGTTGAAACCGTAGTTATATAAAATTAATGATTTTGTTACTATCTTTTTTTTTTTTGTTAATATTACTAACTATTTTTTGCACCTCTATCTATAAATTTTAAAGTAACTTGTGTCGCGCAAAATAATGTTCGCTCTCTGTCAGCATGCACAATAAGAATACACGAGCCAAACTGTTGACGTACAAATAACATTTGTCAAATCTCGATACCATGAGACAACATATTTTTGATATATCTCTGATAAAGATATAATTATACCACCTGTACTCACGTATAACATAATACCGATTTAGAGGATTTAGCTTTCAGATGTATTAGATTCCGATTGATTGATGAATGTTTTGATTCCTAATTAAAACAAAGACGCGATGATAGATAACTGTGTAGGGTTTTTCCCAATAACTCAACATGTTTTTTTCAGGGTTCAAAGATAATAATAATGTCCTGGCCATTAGTCACACTATGATCCCAGCCAGTTATGTAGGACATATTATAGTGCACAATCATGTACGCAAACACAGGGTACCTGTTCCCTTACTTTCATATAACGGGGAAGGCAATCCGACACGACCGGCGAGGTCAGGCGTTTATACTAACTATATGACACGACTTTAGTACTAAAATCCATATTTCAATAAAAGGAAGCAAAACATGAAGAAGACAGTAGGAGGGTTGACGGCGAGACTCAGCTTAATAGGCAGCTTAGAACGATGAAAATTTGAAAAATATGGTTTCACCTGTAAAAACATTTAAAGAAATCTATACCAAGATGTTTTGTCAAATGACGAAAATTATCAATCTAATGCACGGGTAGTAACAGACACATGTTAAAATACGGATCGGCATGGTTTTTCAACTGACTTTAAAAAGGAGGAGGTTCTCAATTCGTCGTCATTACTAAAATATGCCTGAACCGATTTGCAAAATCCTTTTTTTTTGTGTTTAATAGGGTATACTTCACAGGCGGTCTTATGATAAGAAAGTGAGGGTCTGGCAGACCAGAGAAATTAAAAAAATATATATTGTGTCTAGAACACTCACTACGGTTTAAAGTTTTATCATAAAATTTTCGAAACACTACAATTCAATTTAATAAAAACCTGGAGTGCAGAGACAGTCGAGGGAAGTTCTCAACGAATCACAGAAGCTTGGAACTTACATACATACATACATGTATACATAAACGTCACGCCTCGTTAATTTATATTGATAGGAACCTAGTACACCTAAGTAGATGGGTTGTGACAGTCAATAGTGATCTGATGCAAAAGACGAAGAGCAATTAAACTCCTCAACGGATAGAAGTTAAATAAATTTATTGATTAGTTAATTGTAAAAATAAAAAAAAATGCAATATTATATTTACTTATACCTATCTCAAAATAAGAAGCTTAAATAGTGCATATCAAGATAAAGATCTAAAATAAAAAAAGTCGGTGGTAGGATACTGCAAATTCAACCAATTTAATACATACTAGAGGACTTAAAATTCAAATTTTGAAAAATGACTCATATTCATTAGCTAATCAAACGCAACAAACGATGTACAACCCATATTGATGAAGCGTACGTGTCATAAGCCTATAATTATCTCCATAATCTATAATTATACGTAAGTCAAGATTAAAATGTATGTGGTATAGATAGTAAGCATCATATAAATATCTCTGTTCGACTTTTGTCTATTAATTCCAAAGGATTCAATGACAATGAAGTTTCTGGTAGTACTAGCAGTTTTGGTTGCATGTAAGTTTGTTTTTTATTACTGTCAATATAAAAAAAAAAAACAGAATAAAAATAAATTTTATCAGTGAAAGTTTTGTGATCTCGTGACAGTTGAAATTACGATTATAAATATTAATTTCACTAAGCCTAAGCCTAATGTGTGATTGCAGCTTGCGCCGGTGGTGCCATACCCCTTGTACCAGGGGACAACAGCCACTATGTAGAAGGTGAGAGCCGCTACATCTGGATGCCCGACGGTGAAGGTGTCCCCAAATTGGTGGACCTTCATGAGCCTGTCGATGAAGCTTTCCTGAACAGCAGGAATGGAGCTAACAACCAATACTGGCTATTTACCAGGTAAATATTTAAAAAAGAAAATTTCATACAATGTTCACAAAAAATAATCATTGAATAACTTGTCAATGTCTTTTTGTAGATCAAACCAGAACAACCACCAATTGCTAGTCAACGGTAACATCCAGTCTGTCCGTAACTCTAACTATAACGGCAACAATGGTTTGAAAGTCATTGTACACGGATGGAACAACAACGGTAACACCGCCATGAACTCCCTGATTACATCTGCCTTCCTGGCCGTTCAGAATGTCAATGTTATTGTCGTTGACTGGCGCGCTCTTGCCAACTCCAACTATATGACCGCTGCCGCCGGAGTCCCCGGTGCCGGCCAGCATCTCGGTAACTTCCTTGTTTGGCTTATCAACAACGCCGGTGGTAACTGGAACAACGTGCACTTAATCGGATTCAGTTTGGGAGCTCACTTCGTCGGCAGTGCTGGTCGCCAGGCTGGTGGACGCTGCGGCCGTATTACAGGTAGTTATCCTTTAACTCTTCTGTCAACAAATCATATCAAATTAAAATACGATAAAAACATTTTCTTAACAATAATTTCAGGTTTGGACCCCGCTGGCCCTGGCTGGACTTCCAACTCTAACGCTTTGAGCAGCAACGCTGGTTTATACGTTGAAGCTATTCACACTGACGGTGGTACTCTCGGAATCTTCAACCGTGTCGGCGACACCGACTTCTACCCCAACGGTGGCAGAAGCCCTCAGCCTGGCTGTGCAGGCAGCAACTGCTCTCACGGTAGATCTACTGAGCTCTTCGCATCCAGTGTCCGCACCAACCACTTTGTTGGAAGGCTGTGCAGCAACCTCAGCCAAGCACAGAACAACCAGTGCACTGGTGGAACCCTCAACATGGGCAACGGTATCGTTACAAAGAGAGGGTAAGAAATATTTTAATAATTCAGTATAACATTAAGTAATTTAAAAATTAGTTTAGTTACAATAGTATTTGCTGTTTGTTAAAAGAGTCATATATTCTTCTATTATCTTATAGAACCTTGTCTAATTCAATCACTTTCTTTTCAGAAATGGTATCTACGGTCTCCGTACTGGCAGCAACTGGCCTTTCTAATCCTTTTTCATACTAATGGAATCCGTATAACACTAACCTAATACCTCGCAAAATAAATATTTGTACTCGTAAGATAACTAGTTTTTCTTGTCATAAGACTCTACAATTACACATTTGTAGGTGTATACAAGCGAACCCAAAAGTTAAAGATGTGTTGAATTGTAATAACAAACACATTTTATTTCGTTATGTTTATTTATATTAAATCTTCTATCTTCTATATACAACGTTGATAAAAGCGAGAGGCATTAAATGAAACCACATATTCTGTATATCATTATAAGGCTACACAACAAAAATCAAATCAATGTAAGCAATAGTTTAGTCACAGGATATTTTTTTAGTTTTTTTTTAGTTTGAACATGCTGTATCTTCCTGATTAGGTGACTAAGTTTTATAGGCATAGTTATCTAGTTGGCTCCGGTTGGGTCCGAAACTAGTCGGGCTATCCCGATAAATACGCGTGAGTAAACCGTTATAACGTTTTAAGTATGAATCATCCCCACGAAAGTTATTAAAAAAATATTGCTTACATTGATTTGATTTTTGTTGTGTAGCCTTATAATGATATACAGAATATGTGGTTTCATTTAATGCCTCTCGCTTTTATCAACGTTGTATATAAAAATCAATTGCTGTTCGTTAGTCTCGCTAAAACTCGAGAACGGCTGAACGGGTTTATCTCATCTTGGTCTTGAATTGTTCTTGGAAGCCTAGGGAAGGTTTAAAAGGTGAGAAAAAAACGAATAATTGAAATCTTTTTTTTTCCTATACATAGTTTATTTTTTATTTGTCGATTGGGGCAGTATGAAGTCTGCCTGGTCAGCTAGTCTAATATAAATAAACATGACGAAATAAAATGTGTGAAAATGGCCAAAACAATAATTTAAATACAGATCCAGAGAGAACCGTTTGTCAAAAATCAAATAAGCAATGCTTGGCACGGTTGTTCTGTGGACGAATGAGGCACGTTAAATTGAGGGTCCCAGCTGTCACTTCCACATATTTGACAGTCGTTATGTTAGTCTGACCCCCAGTCATATTGAACTTACCAAAGGATACCGTGTTGCCCGGGGACCTGAGTTGAGGATGTCACATAAATAATAATGATAATACAAAAACGTCGTACGTCGTCGTACAAAGACCACAGGGGTGTATGGCAAAGCTAGGAGCTCCGCGGACGCTATTATCGGACTCTTCATGGGGCCTATGTTGATGTCTTAGCGTTCGTGGCCTGGCTACGTTTCGGTGATCTCTTCGGAGAAACCGAAGGGTTAGTATATGCTATTATGGATGCAGTTATCATGACGAACAACCACCGCAATTATATTATTAAGGATGGTACGGTTAACATATGTCGGGCATGTCACTCTCTTTAGGCCTATAGTTTCCGAATGTTCTCGTCTTGCTAACGGCGAATACTTGCACAGACATAACCAAGTGGCCAGGATTATCCTGCTAGCTCTGAAGTACTTGTGGAATCTGATCTGCCATACTATAGGTATATGGGCTATCCAGTTTTCGAAGATAGTCCTATCACACTGTAATGGGATCGATCTATCATCATTGACAGAACTATCGTTGTCAGTAAGCCTGATATATTGGTGATAGATCGATCAGAGTGTCGGACAGTAATTGTTGATATCAACCAATTAAAATATCTGGATTTAGTTGACGAGATTATCAGCATGTGGCGGTGGACTCGGCAATCATCGTCCCGATAGTCGTTACTGCCAAAGGTTTAATAGCCAAGAGTCTCGATCAACACCTTCAAAGGCTCTCGTTGGGCGTCTGGGTCAAGAGCTTGGTTTAAAAAGCGTTACTTCGCTTACGTGCGTGAGAAGGTATCTCTTTCTGGGTCTCAGCCACTGGCAGGTTGGACCCTGTTCCTGGGACGATCGAACACTATTTTTTTAAGGAAATTAAAATGTATTTAAAGATATATTGTATATAGATAGTCACTCGGTGTAAAGTATGGTACTGCATCCAGTTAGCCGACCCTAATGATAATAGGCAATTTAAAATAATCTCACTTAAGCCATCGGTATTAAGGATTTAGTTTGAAGTATAAATAATTTGTTCGCAAATCTACGTGTTAATTTTACTTGTAGATAACATTTAATTTATTTATCAACAAGGATTACTTTAATCTACCCCGATTTAAAAAAGCTAAAATAGTACATATGTGCTATCTGATCTGAACATTGGAGTCCAATCTTTGAACATGATGCAATAATATCAATTATAATAATTATATCCACTATTATAGTCCGTGCGTTATAGCATGGTGCGGGTGACACTTGCCTGTTTGACGTTGACGTCTGTCAGTGCCACATGATTAGTGATGGGCATTAGAAAAATCTTTTTTTATTGTTGTCGATTTTCGTATATTGTATAACAATCAGAACCAGGTTTATGATTCTTTTTTACTCTTCTTTTTTATTTTGTTTACTCGTGGCAGACAGTACGAGTGCTAGCGCCTTGTATGCGACACATATTTAGTTCTAATTCATTTTTGTTAAGTTGTTTTTGGTTTTAGTTTGTTGAGTTTTTTCCTTAGCAACTTTATAACCAATCCTACAATGTTGCGTTATTTCATCAATATAATTAAAGTTTTTTTTTAAATAAAAATTGAACTACGCACGATATTCGTTTTTTATTTCAAAATAACATCGACAACCTGTCCATCGTAGCAGTAAATCCCATCACTAAATACGTCTATGACGTTACGTTATACGCATAACACTTTACTTTATTTTTCATTTCATTAGATTTTAATTGAAGCCTAGAATATTCTGGTTGACTTTAATTTAATCTACTACAGTTATAAACGATTTTGCATAATACGAATGTGATACAGCTACAATAATAAGTCATAATTTTTACATCGCAGCAACTTTCAAGAGTGACACGAAACGTTACAGAAACTGTCACCCGCACCATGCTATAACGCACGGACTATACCAATCATATTCAAGAAAATTATACGTTATCAAACTTTACATACCTATTAATTTGATATTACATGTCAATGGATACGAGGATAACTTAAAGTCATATTTTAGAAGCTTTTTTGTAAACAGTCGAAAGCATTTGATTGAGTTAATATAACATCACTAAAACATAAGACGAAGTATTCAGAATAACGACAAAGTTGATGAAAACGTTTATGAGCATAATTTATAAAACTTAGAAAAAAACAAGTATTTAGAGCGTTAGCATCACCAGGGTCCTTAGTCAAAACGGGCGTACCTCAAGGTTCTATTTTAGGATCATTGATATCAAACAATTCAATATTCTGTTTTTCATGTGGTATGCAATAAAGAATATTCTATATACATATATTATCTATTCTTTTCTTTAAAGTATGCGACTAAGTATCATTTTTAGGGTTCCGTACACAAAGGGTGAAACGGAACCCTATTACTAAGGCTCCACTGTCTGTCTGTCTCCAGGCTGTATCTCATAAACCATGATAGCTAGAAAGCTGAAATTTTCACAAATGATGAATTCCGTTGCCGCTATAACAACAAATACTACAAATTAAAAAAAAATCCAAATACAATCAAGGTGGTTTCATATTTTTTGCTCAAAGTTAAAAACGGTAACAGAAAACGCTTCAAACTTTCGCTATGTGTAGATGATATTATGAAACCCTTCGTGCGCAAGTCCGACTCGCACTTGGTTTTTAAATAATCTTGTAAGAACATTCGTAAGTGTTGCCGCGGCCGCTGTAATAACAAATTACATTTTTAACACAACATGATTCCAACATATTTTAGCCGTTGACGTGGTTCACATCATCTGACTTTGATGACATGATTGACAAACAAAGCATACTTACTATTTAAAATTTTCTGTATATCCTTTTTTCTTGTTTTTCCGTGGTGAAACGCTAATGACTTCAACCTACGCCGAGGGCACGGTGTGCCACCGACTCCTCCTCTTGGCCTGTTAGCTGATCGGATGGCAGGGTGCCCTCGCTGCCATCCGCAGGCCCAACCTTACGGCGGCGGTCGCAAGTCGTTTCTTGGTTGACGCCCGAGGCGTCTGTCCTAGCCCTTCCTTTCGTTAGTATAAAATGAATTTAATGAAATCGTACCAACCAACTAATCTACATAAGATTTAATCGAAAACAATTAATAATGACGTGACATGTAAGGCGACGATGTTGTCTCGTGCCATCTATGTAACAAAACTTAATCAAGATCATCTCATCGATAAATTAGCAATTTGTATAAACAATCACGATCTTATCAAATCAAATGGGAATTTCCATCATACGATCCATTCAGGTTTAGTAATAGGTATAGTAGGCAACTCAAGTTTGAAGATAACAAGTAACTGCTGACTGGTGACGTAATTTAATCTCAAATTGAAATATACTTCTATAAAAAACAGTTCCTACAATGAGTCAAAACATACTGGTACCACAGCTGGTACCGTAAAATCATTTGTAGTTATTAGATTCACGGATAAAATCCATGAATTATGTGTATTATAGAGATAATGTTAGTTTAGTAAGTATGATGTCTAAAATTTTAATGAGATTCAGGTAAAAAAAAAACATTTACAATCTTTTGACCCTATACGGTGTGGATATAATACAGTAGCTGTAGAAGTTTACAGTAAACTAGACCGTGAAGAACATGATATATTTTACAATTGATCTGTATGAGATACAACGTTCAGTAAGACTGAAAGCTGATTCTTGCCTTAATAATAACCTGATTTTCGTTCATGTCAAAGTATCTGTTACAATCTGTTAAAACGGTGCTCAAGATTTCAAGGTTAGCTTTATTGTTTTGGTATTTTTTAAGAAGTAGCAGACTCCAGACTGAAATCATGATAGGCTGATTTTATGAAAGGAAGTGACGTAGTAGATACCAGATACCTATTGAAACAAATATTTTTATCGTTAGTACCTACCTGTTTTCAAGATAGAACGATAAATTTCAATAATTTGATTTCTATCTTATTATGATAACATGTGATTAAGACTTTAACTATGCTATTCAAAGGTAATTTGTTCTACTGACTAGCATGATAAACGATAACAAATGATCTAGACATACGATAAAAAAATCATTGATTCCTATATATACAGGTACGTTTTAGTTAATTGAAATAGATAGTACACACTCCTGAGCATAATGAAGTCCTTTTTATTGTTATCCCTCGCTATAGCAGGTAAGTGAAAATTTTAATTTTCTAAATTTTAGATCCGTGTGTTAAAATTCCTTGATGGTAGCGATTATCCTTTAACCTTATTGCAGCTTGTGCTGCAAGCGTACTCAAAGACCCGACTTCGGGTTACAAGGATGGCGACAGGTACTTTTATTTTCCTGGAGATGGAGACGACACTTTATACCTTGTGGATGCTGAAGAACCAGTAGACCATGAATTTATTGAGAGATACTCCAGAAACCCAGATAACAACGGATACTGGCTATACACCAGGTAATTTAAATTGATAAGCTGCTATTTGCTTTCATAGAAGATAAGAACTTCACTAGTTCTAGGTTTGCCAAGGAAAGACGATTACAACATAATTGTGATATATTTAATACCAAGTTACACTTAGCATTGTCATTTTTTTTACGAATTTGCAATTTTTTATTAGTTATAACGTGTTTAGATTTTAAATAAGTATTATTAAATTTCAGAAACAACCCACACACAGCCCGGGAATTGAGGCTTGGTGACGCTAATTCCGTACGGAATTCTAATTTCGATTTCTCTAAAGTTACCGTATTCTTGGCTCACGGATGGAACGGAAACGGTGGAAACACTATGAACCAGATACTAGTCGAAGGTAAATTTTTATATATTTTTATATATCAATCGATGGTTTTTTATAAAAAGGTAACAAACAATATTTATTCATTTATTTCAGCTTTTCTTCAAAATGGTGACGTCAACGTCGTTGTTCTCGACTGGAGTGAACTCGCCAACAGAGGTTATACAACCGCAAGGCAAGGTACTGCTGAAGTTGGCCGAGGACTCGGACAGTTTGTGAACTGGCTCGTCCAATTGGGACTCTCATACGACAGGGTCCACTTAGTAGGCTTCAGTCTTGGAGGACATTTAGTTGGAAACGCGGGCAGGGAAACTGGATCTCAGGTCGCCAGAGTGACAGGTGGGAATAACGTTTTTAAATTTGTTGAAAATGTGGTTGCAAAATGTTTTTTTGCGGAAATACAACATTATTTTACATTTGCAGCTTTGGACCCTGCTGGACCTCTATGGGGTTGGGGCAATGACCACATCGCGGAAACCGATGGTCGATATGTAGAGATTATCCACACGAATACTGGCTTGCTTGGTTTCCAAGATCCCTGCGGTGATGCTGACTTTTACCCTAACGGCGGATCTGGAATGCCTGGATGCTGGACCAACACTTGCTCTCACGGTCGTGCTTACGAATATATGGCCAGTAGTGTCAAACACAACCACCTTCACGCCAATGAATGCGCTGACTACCGTGAAGCTAGTCGCAACAATTGCTCCGGCAGTACCGCCCCGATGGGTAACAGCGATCTCTTCAAGTCAAGGTAAAGCCCCTTTTCTTATAAGTGTCGTAAATAACTAGTAATTAGACATCTTGGAGGATTGAGATGAAAACCTCGACGCGAAAAATATGCTTAAGCAGAATTTTCTCATTTCAAGTTACAGAAACTTCGTCATAACCGATTAATTCGTCTCAATTTGTTTTTATTAATGCTTGTTACTTATTTCAAATTGTTTCTTGTTCCAGATCTGGTATCTTCCGAGTGAACACAGGCAGAAATTATCCCTACTAAATGGAATCTATTTGCTGAACCCCAAGAAACATGGCCTATTAACTATCTAAATTATACCAAATAAAATGCTTTTTACAAGTATACCTGGTTTTTGTTATACCTAAAATGTTAATTACCGAGAATGTTTACTGATTTCTGTTTTCATGACCGAATTAGAAAAGAATACTAGCTATAGATAATTACTATTTAATAGGCAGTCTTTATAAACGTAAAAACAACACATATATCCATATTACAAAATATATAGTAACACGGCTGCTGTTTCAATCATCTGTCATAGACGTTAGAGATTGATTCCATTGATGATCAGTATACATTAATTTACTTAGTACATGTAAGCAGTGGTTTGTATCTACTTCAAATATCGGTTTACCTGGCACGGTTCCTACTTCTTCATTGCGAAAGCGTGCAGCTAGGAAGTTTGTTGCGCCGTTTCTTCTCCAAAAGCAAAAGCACAGAAGGCGGTAAAGAGATGATGCTCATTGTATTTTGACTTTTAAAAAGTACTACTTAGTAGCTTATTTTAAATAAACAATTTTTGGTTTCATTTTGATTTGATTTGCACTTCAAACATTTTTGGATAGTGTCCTCTGAATCTTAACTAAGAGAAATACCATACAGTTCGTGGTGCCGATGAATCCTGTTACGCCTGGTCAACGTTCTTATCCTCACCAAAATTATGACTCTCTCGTCTTTCTTCGAATAAAATATATCTGCGTCACATCAGATTATAATATTTACAATATTTAATCAAAATGTAACATTAGTAATTTCATGGTTCGGTGTAAATGAAAATAACTGGGACCGCGGCATGTACCTACGATTAACGCCAACCGGCCACCAGAAAGTCGGTTAGGCGATCAAACGCTTGATTTCTATTTAAGAATACTATAACCACTGCCAAAGGTAGTTACTAACCTGAAAGCACCAGCCAAAATTGATTTTGTTGAGCTTTTCAAAAGGGAAAAGGTGGTACATCAAGAAAAAAATATTAGGGCTTCGCATCTCGAAAGAAAAAACAGAACCAATGTTCACTTTGCTGTCCGTCCATACGCCTGTCTATCCGTTTTATCAAGAACCTTATTATTCTCAGGAACGAGTTGAGGTATCAAGCTGGAATTTATATCAAACACTCTGGTCCCTTGAAGCCAACGGCATCAAAAGAAATAGCTGTTTAAATCGTAATTTTTCACTTACCGTAACTCAGAATCTGTAACACAGATAAAGGACAAATTGTGACAACCGTTAATTTTTATTTTCATTGTGTACCTAATAAAAAAAAGTATTTTTATGCGGACTTGTTACGACTCACACTTGAGGATTTTTTTCAATAGATATTACCTCAATAATAAAATAATAAATAAACCTCAATCCCTACATTTGTAGTTTTGTCCAGCTGTGGGACGTTTGCACACCGGTATTATTATTTGTCTTTTTCCCGGAATAACTACATGAGTAAAGACTGGGCCCTTATTAAAGGCCTACACGGGGACGCAGGTCCAACATAAAAGTGTACTTATTAACCGAAACTGCTACTATGGACAGATAGACAGCGGATGGGTAACACCATATCATTATTTTCACCGAGACCAGCGAAGAGAGGTTTTGGTAACACCCCTTAATAGATTTAAGAAACAAGAAATTTTTATTTTATAATTAAAGTTTTAATCGAAGAAAAAATCATACTATGATATAAATTTAATTTGAATTAAACAACGTTATGTACGTTTGCCCGCCGCTCGTGACGTGATATTTCGGTGACAAATAGTTGCAGCGACAGGTAACGTGACTATCACTCGCCCTGTACATAACTATGGGAGTACGCTCACTGGCGACTTTTTGTCACTCGGCCGTAGCGATAACTTTGTGTTTTTTGACAATGAACTATTAATAGAGGAGGTAGAGAAGAGACCCGCATCTATTCATTGAAAGAGTTTATAGACAAACGAAGATAATAAAAAAATTGGCGGATACTGACGCAATACAGAATATGTGGTGTAGTATTTTCCATCAAATAATTTTTCCGTGTACATTTCCCAGTAACGTTTTTTCCGTTTCAATTTTACCAATATAAAAATGAACGCGATTTGTTACCCAAGAACAGATGTAATGAGCCGATCGTGGGTGACAGCAGGTGACAGCAACAATAAGTCACGGTGACAAAAAGTTGCAATGAGCGGCGGGCCTTAGACTTTCATAATTTTCAATTCGCTAACGAACATAAGCGTCATTGATATTTTACTTACAAAGACAACAATATGGGCTTCCGTTTCTCATTATCAGCGGTATCTCTTGAAAGGCAAAAGCTTAAGAATGTTGGTATCTCGTTTTGCATGTAGTAACAAACATGTTAAGCCTACAAATATATAGATCAAAGATTATTATCTTATCAATCAAGCAGGTGTGTTTCATAACATGACTCCCTCGACCATACGATTGGTATCTTATTTTGATAGATTAAGATTTTGAGTATTCTATTCAAAATTATTTGTACCAGTAATGATAAAAAGTTGATCAAGATATATGCAGTAAAAACCCACAGATTCAAATAAATACAGGTACTGTTTAGCTAATTGAAATAGATAGTGGTACTCTTCAATACAATGAAGTCCTTTTTCCTGCTTTCTCTCGCTGTAGCAGGTTAGTTAATATATTCTAATTTATAATAAACATTTTTTTAATTACATAGTTTCTCGTCCTAATTTTTGTGAATTATTGAAATAAGGCTCTTTAGTGACTAGTTCTTAATTCATGAATGTTGTCACTTGAGTTTGTATCATTTTTTCATATTTAGCCATCTTAACGCCATAAAAAGGTCTTTGTTTAGATTAGTTCAATATTTTTTTAGAAACAGCTTTATTCCACTAATCGAATCCTATCATTTGATATCCATAATGAGGTAGTTGTTTAAATATGTAATCCGACATTTCTTGGCGGCGGCCATCTTGGATTTCGCTTATTTTTATAGGGGCTCCCTATAAAATCTTCGAATATTTTTTTTTCTGTCTTGTATCGTATTTCATGTTTCAAAGACATAATATATAACGACCGTCTAAGATTTTATGATATAGTTTTCCTAAAGAATAGGTATCTTTTAGAATTGTATTTTTTGCTTCTAATATATGTACAAAGTTTATTTTTGTTTCAATTTTTGTTGTTCTATTTTAGCTCCAACCCAAACTCACCCCAGGAATTGAGGCTCAATGACGCTAATTCCGTACGAAATTCCAACTTCGTTTTCTCAAAAATTACCGTATTCTTAGCTCACGGGTGGAACGGATATGGAGAAAATGAGATGAACAAATTACTGTTCGAAGGTATTTTTTGCACCTTATTTTCATAATCTATTTTGAAAGTTTTTTTTAAAAAAGGACGTATCATAAGATTTGCATTTATTTATTTCAGCTTTTCTTCAAAACGGTGACGTTAACGTCATTGTTCTTGACTGGAGCGAACTCGCCGACGCTGGTTATACAACTGCAAAAGCCGGAACTGCAGCAGTTGGCCGCGGTCTCGGACAATTTGTGAACTGGCTCGTCCAATTGGGACTCTCATACGACAGAGTCCACTTAGTAGGCTTCAGTCTTGGAGGACATTTAGTTGGAAACGCTGGCAGGGCAACCGGATCGTCAGTCAGGAGGATTACAGGTACCAATTTACTTTGATGAATGCAATAAAGCCAAAAAAGAAAATATAGCACTATTTTCTCTCTCTATGGGACCTCTATGGGATGGTGACAACAACCGCATCGTAAGAACCGATGGTCGATATGTAGAAGTTATCCACACAAACATTGGTGGCCCATTAAGTCTTGGTTTTACTGATCCCTGCGGCGACGCTAACTTTTATCCTAACGGTGGATCTTCAATGCCTGGATGCTGGACCAACTCGTGCTCTCACGGTCGTGCTTACGAATACATGGCCAGTACTGTCAGACGCAACCACCTTCACGCCAATGAATGTGCTTCACTTGCACAAGCTACTAGCAACAATTGCAGAGGCACTACTACCCCGATGGGTAACAGTGATCTGTCCAAGTCCAGGTATACACTCAACTTATACTTTAAATATCAATATAATCAAGTAGATGAAAAAAATCCTCACCTAAAATCGATTTTCTAGTTGGTCATTAGCATGAAATATCTTAGAGGATGAAAACCATCGACGCGAAAATAAGACGATTTACCAAATATTTTCTTATTTCAAATTATTTTGACACAAGCAATAACTGATTGTGTCAGAATAATTCGTCTATTTTTTTTATTTGTAACTAATTTTACATTATTTTTGTTTCAGAACTGGCATCTTCAGAGTGAACACAGGCAGTCGTTACCCCTTCTAAATGGAAACTCTTTTCGGAACCTACAAGACATGGCAAATAAAATGAAATAAATAATATAACCATTATTTTTGTGATTTTTAACTTAAAATTTTATCATTCCTTTCATCGACCAAAAATATCTGTCATTGACCTATGACCTACATATCTGCAGTTCGAAAGAAATGGAAACAGACAGTCGGTCATGTTTACGAATTGAACGACACTAAGATTTGATCACAGTGCATTCTACTCGTCAAACCCGTTAATTTACCCATAAAGATGAAGATCGATTTTCATCAAACATACCTAAGAATAATTCCGACTAATTGCAAAGAAATAAAATTTAAATCGATTCATCCGCACGTGAGATACGATAATTTAAAAATAGAAGTTCACTAAGATGTTCAATTTGCCTCTATTTTATGTTTTATTAGGAATCTCGGAATCGCAGGGCAAAACCAGAGCGTGTAGACAAGTTACATTTCACCGAGCGCTTATACTAACTACTGTACTGTCTAAGCTGTACTTAGATATATAAAAGATAGTATTTGCAAACCTCTTAATAGGAATGTCTGGAAGAAGAAGATATGCTGCGCCGACCCCATTTAATAATTGGGATAAGGACAGGGGAATGATGATGTGCGTAATGAACTGCAACGCATTGCCGCACACCGACCAAACGCGGGAGACGTTGTACAGCAGTTTAGGTTTAGTCAGTAAGAGTCTGACACTACCCACTTCCTCCGAGGAGGTGGGTAGTGTCAGTGGGTAGTTCATGAGGATTCCCCCGCCTTAACAGCAAAAAAAGGGGGAATGATGATGACATCTCATGAATTCAGGATTCAATAAAAAAAAAAACAATTTTGCCAGAATGGTGTTATTGCTACGATTCCTTACATTTTCACACTTAAAGGAGTTTTATTATCATAAAATTTGAGTAATGTTAAACTGACCGCATCTACGCAGATAGGCAAATTATAAGTTACTCATTAAATTTATAACTGTTTATCTTGTACTTTCAGTACTTTTTACATCATAATGGATAAAGATACTACCTAGTCCTTCCTATAACGTTTGACACAGTTTTTACTTTAAATTACAAAATTCTAGTTTGATGCAAAAAATATGGGTCCGTTAAAACTACTAATACGGTGGATCCACAATAGAATTAAGTGGATCTAGTTGAAACTAGAATTTACAAGACATTCGCCTCAAACAGCGCACAACTAATGCCTGTGCTTGAGGCGTATCTGACGATAGAACATATCAACATATGCTCGGCTCGAACTATGGCGTGTAAAGCAAATGCCTAGTTCGTATATCTTCGTGATAGTAGCTAGGCTCGCACTGATTGTAATGAGCTAACACGCGCTGGATCGCCTAACAACCGCACAACTGTGCGTTACCACGCACAGTTGTGCGGTTGACCCTCGCTCTTCCTCGCCACGAATACGGAGGTTCACATTTTACAAGCCATTCGTTATCTCCTAAATGCTGAATTCACGTTTGTACAGTCGATTCATGTAACGTACGTAAAATATCGTACCTGACAGTTAGGATTTTTAGAAACGGCTACGATGTCCTCATCATTGTCACTACAGTCGGTGGTCAGCACCGCAACTGCTATTTTAGCTAACGCTAAAGTTTTAGATTTGCACGAACAATTTTCTCTTAAGCAGTAGCAAAAATCGGTAAAGAATTTAGGTATGACGTTTTTTAAGGCAACGTATTTATTCTGCTTACAAGTAAATACAAAAAATAATTATTCCTTATCAATAGAGTACGTGTTTTTCACGATAGAACAACACATTCGACGATTTGATTGGTATCTTGTTTTGATAACATGGTATTAAGATTTTAACTATTCCATTCAGAGGCAATTTGTACTAGTTACTAGTTCGATAAACGATAAAGTATAATCAAGATAATATACGTTGTAAAACACTGATTTCAAATAAATACTGGTGCGTTTAGTTAATTGGAGTAGATAGTGCCCACTCTTCAACATAATGAAGTCCTTTTTATTGTTATCCCTCGCTATAGCAGGTTAGTCAAAAAAAGTAATATTTTTATTTTATTAATATAAACACGATTTTCCAATCTCATTTTTGGGAAGCATTGAGAAAAAGTACGGAAGTGATAATTGAAAGGATTTTTTTTTTACCAAATTCGTAAATTCGTGCTTCTTTGAAAATTTTGGCGGTAAATATCCTTTAGTATATAATATTTAATGAACCTTTTACTTTATTCCAGCTTGTGCTGCAAGCGTACTCAAAGACCCGACTTCGGGTTACAAGGATGGCGACAGGTACTTTTATTTTCCTGGAGATGGAGACGACACCTTACACCTTGTGGATGCTGAAGAACCAGTAGACCATGAATACATTGAGAGATACACCAGAAATCCGAATAACAACGATTACTGGCTTTACACCAGGTAATTTGAATAAATTTTCTTTTAATTTACTATACAAAAATATAAGACATTATAATAACGAGGTCAGGTTATTGCCTTTTTTAGATATGAGCTACCTAGACCTTCATAACCTCTAAGTTTTGATTTCGCATTTCACAATTCTTTATCAATGATAAAAGCAATAAAGGTTTGTGACGAATTATAACATAATTATTATATTTTGCTTATCGTCCAAATTCTTTTAGAACTGACTTTTTTTTATAATGAGGTTATAATGTATGGCTATTTTTTCTTCTTCCTGATTAAGCATTGTTAAATTCCAGATCCAACCCATTACATGCCCAGGAATTGAGGCTCGGTGACGCCAATTCCGTACTGAATTCTAACTTTGATTTCTCAAAAGTTACCGTATTTTTGGCTCACGGATGGAACGGAAATGGTAGAAATAAGATGAACGGACTACTGACTGAAGGTATTTTTGTAACTAATTTGAATAATAGTTGGGGGTTTAATAGAATGATTATTTAACAATTTGTATTTGTTTATTGCAGCTTTTCTAGAAAATGATGACGTCAACGTCATCGTTCTCGACTGGAGTGAACTCGCTAACAGAGGTTATACAACCGCAAGGCAAGGTACTGCTGAAGTTGGCCGAGGACTTGGACAGTTCGTGAACTGGCTCGTCCAATTGGGACTCTCATACGACAGGGTCCACTTAGTAGGTTTCAGTCTTGGAGGACATTTAGTTGGAAACGCTGGCAGGGAAACTGGATCTTTAGCCGCGAGAGTCACAGGTACCAACAAAGTTTTGAACAATTTGTTAACAATTGAATAAAAAAATATATTTCTGGCGCAAATGTGACCTTTTTTTTTCATTTTTAGCTTTGGACCCCGCTGGACCTCTATGGGGCTGGGGCAGAGACCACATCGCGAAAACCGATGGCCGCTATGTAGAGATTATCCACACGAACACCGACTTCCTTGGTTTCCAAGACCCCTGCGGTGATGCTGACTTTTACCCTAACGGTGGATCTGGAATGCCTGGATGCTGGACCAACTCGTGCTCTCACAGTCGTGCTTACGAATATATGGCCAGTACTGTCAAACACAACCACCTCCTCGCCAATGAATGCGCCAACTATCGTGAAGCTAGTCGCAACAGGTGCTCTGGCACTACCACCCCCATGGGCAACAGCGATCTCTTCAAGTCCAGGTATGCACACTCAAAAATATTAGTAATTAGACGGAACTAATACTTTTCTATTATCATCAAGATTAGATATCTTAAATGCTCAAAACCATCGACACGAAGATTAATATCAAGAGAAAGTATTTTCTTATTTCGAATTAATTTGTAGTTTAAGTTTTGTAGTTTGATTTTGTCCCTACCTTATGGGTCCTTAGCGTATTACTATTTCCGATGTACTATTTTTCTTAACAAGTAGCTAATTTGTTTTCTTTTCTTGTTCCAGATCTGGCATCTTTAGAGTGAACACCGGCAGAAATTATCCCTACTAATTGACAACTATTGTTTGAACCCAAAGAGACATGGCCCACCATTAATTTAATATCTATTAACTATCTATTTTCCATCAAATAAAATGCTTTTTAAAGTATAACCTGAAAATTTCATTTTTATTCCCAAAACAAAAGAGGCATAATATAAAAATTGCTATCCTCAATGACGTATGAACACTTCGTGTAAAAACATTTTGTGGTAAACTTCTAGAATGTACAAATAATATAATCAATTAAAATTATCTCTAATAACAATTGTAATCAGTGACAGATGACTTCGACTTTGTCATTTCTGCGCTGCGAAAAAGCGATACTCTGATCGCCACTGATTGATCCTTAGTACGTCAATCGACGTGATTTCAGTAGGGATTAATAATATAAAGAGTATATCATTATCTTGGGTACAGTCGTGTGAAAACTTTGAAAATTTCCAAAACATACACACTTTTATACCTACTTAAACAAATAATGTAAAGACCAATGGCAGAAGAGTGAAACAGTCAGATTTAATCGCTATCAACTTTAACGATATTTATTTCTATTAAGTATTTATATAATAGGTCAAGGAAAAAGTCTTTTCGTATTATAGTATGTATGAACTTGTAATAAAATCTTTCTCTCTCTAATAAAATAGAATTTGGAAATATGTTCTTTAAAATTTTAACTTTCAATTATACCAAAACCAGCCACATACAAATACTATAGCCAAAAATATTTTATTACAAGTTCATACATACTATAATGCGATTTTTTTTTTCCCCGACCAAATGTTTATGACTTCGGGGATATGGTACCTAAAGTCAGTGGCAAAACAATTACATAGTTTTCTTAACAAAGCAAGCGGTGGTACTTCACTATATGTTGTGAGAGTTTTGCTTCTAACATAATATGTTGCTGATGAAATAATAATAATGATTGCTAAGCATAACAAATTCGGTCATTTGCTTATAAGAACCACTGCTATAGATACTAACAATGTCGAGAAACAAATATCCAGCAAGAAGATGTTTGAATTAAGTAGGGATTCAGATATTAAATCAATATGAGACACCTTGGTGTTGAGGTGCGAAATGAGACAGATGTGCAGGAGAGGTATGCGATAGATTAAGCTGATGTCAAATATTTTTGGGTCCTAGAACTATCATTAAAAATAGAAAATTTCGTTGATCCTTGGGAGAAGTATATCAACTATTCTTGGTAGTGGCAGCAGGGTATATCACATTGATCTGAGCTTATACCAAAATAGATGACACTCGGATGCTCACAGCTTGAATAGACAGTGATCTTATGATCTTCAGTGACGTAAAATGCAACGTTTATTTTAACATCCGATACATTAATGATGATGTCATATCAGACGATATTCACGCAGGTGGTTTCTCAATATTCACGAGCCTATTGTTTATTCGGCATATAGCAGACATGCCCAGCCCAATCTTGTAATCCAAAAGATAACAAAATAATTTTTCCTCGATCAACGATGCCTTAATTTTTTTCCTTAAATAGGTAAAAAAAAACAAATCTTCGTACATATACCTTTGTATGACCAACAGTCTTGTCGAAGCTATTTTCAGATCGGTTTTTATTCAGGTATTTAATTTATTTAGTTCAGTAATATTCAGTCTTTGCCTGTCTGTCCTCCACAACCCATTTCAGGGTAACTCAATACATTACCGTAAAATGGTAAGTAGTACTATTTCAGCCAGAATCACGCAGAGCATGCGCGAGCGATCCCGTGACTCTGGCTTAGGTAGTAGAAGGGACCCGCGGTGTTTTTAGGCGGTGGGAGTACATATTCCCAAGCCGTGCCCTCGGCGTGGAGTCATTAACGTTTCAACACGAAAAAAAATGTAGTACTGGTTGACGGAAATAATTGTGTTAACTTCTTTCCACAGTACGGGTTCAGTTTTGGTTTTTGGAAGTTTACAACGGTCCCATTTGTTTCTATCTTCAGCGTGTTCCTGGTCGATACGGAACCATTAAAATTATCCAAATTACATTATTTAATTAGCTGCATTGTACACATCCAAATGCCAAAACTTGATATGACAATGTATGTATATTCTTTTGTCATGATAACCCGATAACCAAGTCACACTTGTTAATTTATCACAGTTAATCCTAGTTAATCTGTTATAATTTTTGATATGTTCCCTTCTATTCTATACGCACCATCTTCATATAAATACCGAAACTGCATTACAACTTCATGTAGATAGTGCTCTCTCTCTTCATCATGAAGTGTGTGTTACTGTTGTCCATCGTTGTAGCAGGTAATTAATTATTAAAATGCATTAAATAATATTCATCCTCATCACATATATTTCGGTTAGTATCAAGACACATACGATCATGCATAAAATTGCTCAAAATTCAGAGAATCCATTACTTATGCTAAAAATAAATATTTCTCGTTAAAAAAAATCCCTGTCGTCTGATTCATCCTCGCGTCAGCTGACTAACTTAGCAAAATGTTTTTTTCGGAATTTACTTTTGTTTTCCCAACGACAGTAGTTAAAATCTAGTCGTGCCATCTTTAATTCTTACGGTTTTCCGTGCAGTCAAAGTCATTTTGGTTTTATCTACCTAACCAGGCTATTACTTACGAATATGCAAAGTTATGTCGCTTTTGCATAAGGAAAATTTACAATCGAATATTAGATAATGAGAATAATTACCATTTATCTATATTAGTATAAAAAAATTCCGTTTGTAATCATATTTATTCTAATATCTGGGTTAATGCTTTATTATGAGTATCTTTCGACAATCTTTTACAGCTGAATCTTCTTTACGTAATTCATGATATAATAATCACTGTGTAGTCAACTAGTTCTAACTAGTAATGGATTCCAGTTGAAATGAGTTTAACCTTTTTGTAGATTTGCCACTCCATTCAAACAACATCAACCACAAATTAAATCGATATCGTTAACTAACTGCAATCATCACCCACCCGCCAATTAAATTATCATCATCATTTCCCTACACTTATCGGCGCAGCATGTCTTCTTCTTCCACACCTTTCTATCTGACGTCATCTCCTAAGTGACACTCTTTGCAGCCATATCATTTTTTACACAATTCATCCATCGTTTCTTTTTCGTCCTATCCATCCACATTCATGTCAATGCCAATTAAAACGATATTCCACTTTAATCATCACCTGTACTTTTTACAGTTTGTACTGCAAGCGTTATAAAGGACCCATTTGGAGGTTACCAAGAGGGCGACAGATACTTCTTCTTACCCGGCGATGGTGATGGCATGATCCACCTTGTGGATGCCGAGGAACCAGCAGACGAGGAATTCATTGAAGAATACACGAGAAACCCTAACAACAATGCTTATTGGCTGTTTACTAGGTAATTAGCACACGTCATTTGTAATTATGATAGCTCTGAAAATTTGGATGTAAAGGACAATGATGAGGTGTGGAGCAAGTGCTGCCTATTATAAAGACAGTGCATTTATTTATTTCCTAAATACTAACAAATAAGCGCTTTTAATTTAAGTGAAAAACTGTTTTTTTTGCTGTGCATTTACTGATCAAAAATTAGGTTTGTCCAATATTGTATAAATAGTCAATTGTTAGCAATGAAGAACAAGTTTAGTTTTTGATATGAAGATGTCAAAAATTAGATTTTGCTGTTTCAAAATCTATTGTTTAGTCGCTCGATTATATTGAAAATATTAATTACAGATCTAACCAAAATTCACACCAAGTCCTGAGGAACGGAGACGCAAACTCCGTCCGCAACTCGAACTTCAGCTTCTCAAAGATCACTGTGTTCCTCGCTCACGGATGGAACGGCAACGGCAGAAATGAAATGAACGTCCTTCTCCGTCAAGGTAATGTCTAATTCTTCTTCACGTACACGAACATTGTAAACAATATTTATTATACATAGTGCTTCATAGTCAATGATAACATTGTATGTTTCATTAACAGAGTGGATTGTTAATTTTTTTCAAACTGTTTTTTTTTTTTTGTCTTTTCTACAACATACTATAATGATTTCTAAGGGTGTATAATTTTGTTTCAGCATTCCTTCAAAATGCTGACGTCAACGTCATTGTTGTCGACTGGAGTGAACTCGCCAACAGATCATATAACACTGCCAAGGGCGGTACTGCTGAGGTTGGACGAGGTCTTGGTAGATTCGTCAACTGGCTTGTTGGATTAGGAATGTCCTATGACAGAGTACATCTCGTCGGCTTCAGTCTTGGCGGTCACTTGGTGGGCAATGCTGGGAGGGAAACTAGCTCCCGAGTCCGGAGGATTACAGGTATATTCTAGAAGCATAAAACAAAAGAAAGTAACCACAAATGTGTATCATAACCATGTTTCATTTATATTTTTTTGTCTTGAATTTTAGCTCTGGACCCTGCTGGCCCTCTATGGAATAACGACCGCAACCGTATCGTGCGCAGCGATGGACGCTACGTCGAAGTAATTCACACAGACACCACCATGCTTGGCTTCAGCGACCCTTGCGGTGACGCAGACTTCTACCCCAATGGTGGTAGCAACATGCCCGGATGCCTCGTCAACAGCTGTTCCCACGGTCGAGCTTACGAATACATGGCCAGTACTGTTAAACACAACCATCTCCGTGCGAACCAATGCGCTGATCTCAGGGAAGCTACTCGTGACAGGTGTACTGGTACACTCAACCCGATGGGTAATGCTGACCTGAACAAGTCACGGTAAGGAAACCTTCATAATTATTGTAAGGTGATTTACACACGACACCGCTCCTAGTAGTCGTGCGACGACGCTGTTCTCAAGTCACATCGGCCTCTTAGAAATCCACTAACAAAACTGTCCCACCGCGCAGTCAAACTTTTTCACTTTCGCCATCACCATTTGAAGGGAAATGCCCTATGATAATAGCCTAATTAGTATAATCAATACTCTAATCCAATTTTTGATCCTACTATCTTCAATCAAATTTTGTCGTACTCGGGAAGTCTCGAATCGCACACGTATCTCTCAAGCCGCTAATCACATGACTGATAGTGCACCTCAATCGATTAATCTAAGTCAACGACTTCATTGCACCTTTCCTGCTATCGTAATATAACAATATGACTTTTCAGAGGTCATTTTATATTGTCTGACCACGGCTGGGGACAGACTTTTCTTTTGTCCAATTCTAACCTATCATTATGGCCTATCACTAAGTTGCTAAAGTAATGCTGCTTTATGACGTGTATTGTGCAGTCATAATTCCTGAACTACAACAATTTTATTTGAATACGATGGTGGTATATCACTAAAGTGGTCTCGAGCAGAATCAAAAATAATATGATTCTGTAATTATTTGAACTCAACTTAAGTTTAAATCTTCATTTTCAGTGCTGGTATCTACAGAGTCAACACTGGCAGAAACTATCCTTTCTAAGGGAATCCAGACGAAATAAAAAAAGATGTCCGTTCAACCAAACCTATATCTTGGCAAAGAAATTGATATGTATACCGACAAATATATTTGCTCATTTTAAAACAAAAAATAAAATATTTTGTAATAAGTTACGTTTTTTAATATCTTTGCAATGGCAAATTAAGTAAATCTACGTAAAAATCACAAATTTGAAGGAATTATTAAAACGAATATGATAATTAAAATACGGGTAATTTTATTTTCATATCACATCAGTAAAACCTGTTTTATAAGATAGTCCTAAACATATATTTTTAAATTCTTCTTTTATTTTTAAAGCTTCCAATCTTTTAAAAACAATTGGGTTGATTTATTTTTTCAATATTTTTCATTTAACATTCTTCATATAAATTTCATTTATCTGGAACAATATTTAAATGATGTTAGTTTGTAAAATTTAAAGCAATTCATAATAATAGATATACAGAAGCTTTGACGCACGAGATGCAATTGCATCCGATTTTTGTAGAACAATTTATCAGTGCAATGATTTTCATTAAAACTACACATCTTTACTAGCACTCATCTGATACTAATGCTTGAGAAATCAATGACATAACAACCAAAAAATTAAAAAAAAACAAGCAAAATCAATAGGATTTTGATCTGAGGGTACCCTATCATTGGCAGTCCTAAACACGGAGGTCCTAAAGGACGTTTGAAGTAAAGGCACTGATAGAAATCAGTGCCTTTACTATAAGCAAGAGCATCCGCTGTCCTGCTTACACAACAGATAAACACCCATAGCATAGCACAGTATAAATGCATACAGAAGTTTAACTCGGCTGTTTCTAAAAAAATAATGTCTTCAGTCTCGTGGTACGTAACAGCGATAGGGCCGTCAACCTACAGCATTTTAACTACATCAACATCAGGTCATACGTTCGTCACTGCGACACGCTCGCAACTGTAGCATACCACGGTCATGCCACGATCCGATAGCGTAGGCATAACTCGCGTTTCACTTGTTTATATGAAGACTTTATACTGTATATTTACTAGATATACTATGACTTTGGTCTGCAGCACCAAAGATAGGTGTGAATTATACAATAATGTAAAAGAAATCATTCAAGGTGAACTGTTATCTCAACCACTACTATCACGCCATAGGGAGATTAAAAGATTAAGTGATCAAGCATATATTTGACGCAATAGTAATTAATTTTAATCTGAGCGAATGATATTACCTTTATTGTCAATTGTGTAATTACGAACATTCGATTTTGTTACTTTTGTTGCGATAACGTTATAAATCACAATTTGGGCGATTAGGATATTGGGAATTCGCATATTTATCACTAACGCACTATCGATAGTTATACTATGTTTGTTTAGACAATGACTCACAGTAGGCCTATATCTATTTTAGACTCATAATTTAATTTGAGTCAAACTCAGAAAGCCTATCGCCAGTTTTCAAAGTACTATTGTGACCATTACGAGAAAGAGACGCCGCTCTACACCGTGTAGTACGTCTTGCTTCCACAACTGCAACAATCATACTTTAAGATCTGTTGTCAATCAAAATATTCTTACCTTTTCTTTCTCCAACCATCTTCGTACAAAGGGGGCGAACAAACGATGATCGTGATGAACCTTCGCTGATTTCCTTAAGCTGACTATACAGGCGATACTGATGGTCACCATACATCCAAATCCAGTGAACCATAAGTATGAAATCCGATATAAATAGGGCACCTCACTAAAAACAAAATAAACACCTGTACTATGAACAATATCATAAATACTACAGATAATGAAATTCTCGAAGCAAACTCATAGGCCGACAAAATTTAGTTTCCATGGACTCGATAAAAACGAAGGAATTTTATCGAAGGATGAGGGAAGAAAAATTTTGTAATCAATTTTAAATTACACCGTATCACATGTACCTACATGCCACAAATATTACTCACTTGAGCGTAAGGATCGTGTGCCCATGCTCTAAAGGCAAAATTGAATAAAAACATACCTTTCAGCATCAACCACGTTTCTCACTATCTCTTCAAATGCATAAGTGCAATTGTTTGTAAATCTAGGTTTTTCTGCGAATTTCAAGAGTCCTTTTGCTTGAGCCAGTTGGGATTGTGCAGCAATCCACCAAGCTGATGTCAATCCGATTATTCCTCCGGTTAATGCACTCTGAAACCAATCATGTTAATTAAAAACTGTCTTAAGATTGCAGAATCGTCTTATTATTGTTTCTTAACATCAAAAGGTTTTTAAATCTAAGCTGCTCTTTTCTATGAAACCAAGATCAGAATACCATTTTGTTTCATAATTTCAAGGAAGTAAATACTCGGCTAAACATTATTCTTGTATGCCTTTTTCTATTTGACAAAACTCGTGTGACAGAAAGGGTTATTTGGAAGGATGGTGGTATGGGGTCTATTGGGACATAATAAGCCATTTAGCATTCGTCTACATCACACTGCCCAGGACAACGATATGCTTGCCTTTTTTACATCCTACCTAAAATAAAGTAATGTACTAACCGTAGAATCGATAAAAGGCAGAAACATTCCCATGAGGAATACTCCAGACAAAGGTCCCATTGACGCTGATGACAGACTCATTGTTAACTGAAGAACAGAACCAAGCATTTCCACTACGTATACCAAACCTGATGAACATAATTGTTAATGTTGTTAAGATAATTTTGTAATTGTTAATTGTAGTTTAATAGAGACTCATTGATCCCACACTGCCCCACAGTCAAACCATTGCTACGGTTTCGTGGGGCTTAGTTTATAAGAACCTTACCTGTCAGAAATAAAGGTAAATAAATAAAATAATAAGAGAATACAACAAAAAGAACATGAATAGTCGAAAATATATTTTTATAGATGTTTAATATATTTGTATGTCTCAATTAACTTAAAGATTAGTGCAATTCCTTTTTTGGTAAAGCGGGGGAATCATCTTGGGCTCTTAGGGAAGGAAGCGGGTAGCGTCAGACTCTTACTGGCTAAACGTGAACCGGCATGCAACGTCTCCCACATTTGGTCGGTGCGTGGAAATTACGTTGCAATTCATTAAGCAGCGACTGCGGAGATGCAAGGGTCCTACCACCTTTTAAAGAAGAACGTTATAGTTGTGTTAAGTGTTGTTGAAAGAGGTGGCTCTGAGTAAGACCAAAGTAATTGCAGAAAGATGAAACGTTAGGGACTTCTATTTTTCCTCCAAATATATTAGTATATTTAATTAATTGAAAAGTAGCATACCAACACAAATCAGGCCAAGCACAACCACCACAGCTCGGACCAATATTTGTGTTTGCCTGTGCGACAACTTCTTGAAAAATGGCTTCGTAAAATCTTCTAGCACAACTGCGGCCATTGAATTTAAACCAGTCGATAGGGAACTGTAATAAAATGATATTTTTTCGTAAAATTCTTTCGTTTCATGAGCAGCATTTACGTTTGTTTGTCAATACTGTATCACAGGTGGTCAAATACTTTTCTTATTGCCAAAAATGTGCAAATTATGACGTGAAAATGAAAGAGGCAGATTATGAGTCATAAAAACATAGCGATTACAAATACCAAGACCAAATCGTTACCTACTAATTTTATATACCTATCAAAACAAAAGACACGTCATTAACGCCACGCCCGATTGTTTAAAACAGAAAAATGGAACTACAGCAAGTGTTAGGAAAACATAGCAATGGAATAAATATCGTATTACAAATGAAGTAGGTGATTGTAGGTATAACTTTTTAAACAAACGACTCGTCACTTATGACATTCCCATAATTAAAAAAGTAGGTCATTAAAAAAAGAGGCACATATTGCGAGCAAATAATTTCTAAAACTACCGAAAAATTTACCAAAAACAGCCTGCCAGTAAAATATATTTCTTAGCAACTTATTAATTTGCTTTGCTCCCTTTTTTAACCGACTTCAAAAAGGAGGAGGCTTCTCAATCCGACCGTGTATTATTACATTTAACTTTCCCAACTCACCTAAGAGCAGCACTAAACACACCAGCTACAAATATCCCGGGCATGCCGTGCCAGTCCCCGAGTACGTCCATCACCAGTAATGGGAGGAGCTGGTCCTTAGCTAGCGCCAGCTTAGAGTCCAATGGGTCGCAGTCGTGGTACCTTGCGAATGCTACCAACCCGCTATACCCACACATGAACACTATGAATATTATGCCGAAGAGAAAGCCCCAGAGAGTCCTGAAATGAAGACAGAAGGTGAATTAGAAGTATTTTATGTATCACTCTATGATATTTGTATAATTAGTAGTATTTCTTTATACAAGTATCCGAAAGGTAGACAAGTAAATGATATTAGAATTGTTAGTTAAGAAATTGTTCGCGCAAGGTTTGGTAAACTTAGTTTTGATTGATTACGTTAAGCAATGTTTAATATTGCTGAATTTTTTATACGGAGTTTAATCAAAAATCACGAAAAAATCTCATAATTTGGAAGCACAAAAAACCGCGGAACATACGTGTAGGTTTTTCGGTTACATCTGTATTCTCTATAACTGAACACCCGCTTCCACCTATCTTAGGACACTTGCCAACCTTGTAGGTAACTACTGAACTACAGACAGTTAACAGTAATATTGGTCGATGTTTGCATAAAATAGAATACATATCTATTCGTTTAAGACGCGGTATTAAAAATACATTACATTTAGATACACATACACATATCACTTTCAAGAGACATGCATAAACCTTACATTAAAAAAAGACATGAAAGTGTGATAGGTCATGTTTTGCCGTATTAATCGACAAACAGGCAGGCAAAAGCACATAATATAAAATTACTTTTTGGATGATTTCAATTCTGGTAGTGAAAGGAACCTCTGCATCATTGATTGGTTTACAGCTATGTTGCCAATCCAGTAAAATGTTGAGCCTATAGACACCGACCATACTGTATGTCTTTCTGTTAGGTCCAAACTGAAACTAAAAAAAAAAAAATATGTTTTACTCAAACATTAAGATCGAACTTCTTTACAAACAGTGATCAATTTTGGGAAATGTCAGCTCAATTCAGTAGTTAGCTAATCAGATAGATTTTCAAAAAATAATGGACACGTATTTTTTTTTAGCAAATCATTATAATTTAAAACACGATGATGAAACGCATCAAAGTTAAGGCATCGTATGGAATTAGGGGCTACGAACGTCAGTTGAGTCATTGAAAAGTGCATTGAGATGTGACATCATACGAAATTTAAACTTACTGTATCTTTTTTTTATTCACGCAATAAAAGAGAAAACACGACTCCATGTTTTTTATGAAATCTATCTAACGGACTAAAGCAGTTTTTGTCAAATACCCAATTTTGTTTCTTAGTTTTAGTGTGTTGTTGTAGGCCTTCCTTTCTCTTAAAATAAAATCGTAGTGAAAATATCTCGCATTCACAAACACAAGCCTCACCAAGTGGTAGTAACAATTTAATTTGTAAGAAAGTGAAACAAACAAAAATTTAATTAAAATTAAATTGATTGAAAAAAGTTAAAATCATGAGTTACGAGGGAAATTCCAATCGTCCAGTATTCCAATTCCTTTGAAGAACCTCGGTAAAGCCGCCAACATTAATCGTCCCTTTGATAATAACTAAAAACATGGCTCCGATCATCACTATCGTTTGAATCACATCTGTCCATACCACCGCTTTTAAACCACCCTGAAAAGATGCCAATACATTAAAAAATCATGTAACTAATGGCCCCATACAATTTTCTACTATTTCCAACTATTCATACTTAAATGGTGCAACGGTTTACTCACGCGTATTTATCGGGATAGCCCGACTAGTTTCGGACTCAACCGGAGTCCTTAATCATAAGCTGACGCGGCGATGGGGTTGCCAGTCGAACCTATCCCGATAAATACGCGTAAGTAAACCGTTGCATCATTTAAACATTCAAAAATGTTTATTAGTTGTCAGAGTTTTCCGATGCAGTTGTGAAAAAGAGATGGAGCATTAATTGTTACTTACCAAAGATGTGTAAAATATGCAGACGAAACAAACTATTGGCGTTGTTATGTGAATATTAATACCCGTCACTAAAACAAGGATCATTGCAAGTTAAATAATATAATTATGAAAACCTTGACAAAACGTACCGTTATGAAAAGTGTACTAAAGTTGTTTACCTTGATTGAAAGCTAAAGCCGGAACGTATACAACAATAGGTAACCATGCCAGCTAAAAACATAACACAAATATAAATAATAGAAATGTTAGTTCATATGCATTTGTATAACTATAATTTATTAAACTGCAACGCATATTCATCCGAGCCGGTCCGTCAAAGGACACAAACTTTAGATTTCTTTACATGAAATTGACATTGACTTACGCATTTGGACTATTCGGGAAGTGTATGAGGTTTCATGAGATTTACAGAATTGTAAAATTAATTTCGTTCGACCCGTTTGACGCGTTCAGCTTGGATAAGAGTGCGTTTGTTTTAATCAAATATACTTGTACGAGTCTGTAGTAGATAATAATTAGATTTACTTACTAAATATACGCTAAATATTACGGACCCAAACACTCTTAGCCGCTTGTCATATCGAAGTTCCAAGTACTGAAATTAAAGTGGTTATTGAGTATTATGAAGACCAAAAATAATATGGGTAATTGATGCATTAAAATTGACTTCTTCACGTTTAACGTTGAAGCATGTAACGTGTAAGAAATATAGTACCAGCCTGTAGGGATGGCGAATCTAAGTCTAATCTAAAAATCTAAAAGTCGATAATCTAAGAATAAAAGTGACATTTTCAATAGTTCATGGACGTACCCCTGTACCATCTAAACATAACCTCACGCTACTTTAAACATTTTTCTTAGTCTATAATGAATGCAGTGACCTGACGTGCTCAAAATACTGTGCCGTTAGTGCCGTATTTATGCCATTGGTTTGCGTTCTCTTCTAATCAGTATACCTACACCCTCCCGCAGCTAGGCACATCTTCCCATATAGGAATGTAGATAAGATACTGCTAACGTATAAAGACCAAAGTTAATTAATTCTCCAAATAAGAGATATTTTGACTTACTTCGTAAGCTGATGTGAGGTTAAGTTGATGTAGTATAGGTAAAAACGTATACGAAACTATTATTGACATAATTAACGCACCGACTAAGGCGAATACGTAAGAAGTTCCATAAATGTACAACTCCGTCGGCGTGCCCAGTAATGATATGCCTGAAATAAAACTGAAAAAGGGAAATTAAATACATGATAGTTCAATAAAAGTATTCAAAAACTCAAAAGTTTGAAACATAGCCTAGAGTTTTATTTTATAGTGTTTTGTATCAACCTCAAATATTGGTTTGTCTGGCACGGTTCCTATTTATTTTTATTATAACTTGCTTGTTTTTATTACACTGTAAAATAAAACAAAAGACAGCGTGCTGCTGGGGAGTTTGTTATGCCGTTATTTCTCCCATAGCAAGAGTACAGGAAGCGGTGAAGCGACGATGGGGTGCTGTCCAAACTAAGTATGTTATTGTTAGCCTTTTCTTAGACGAATGACATATCTTAGAGCTCATAGACAGTCATAGACGCCCTCCGTGGGAAAGAAATTCGGTATTATCAAACTTATAGTGACTAAACCTGGATCGCCATGCCGGCATTAGTATGTAAATACACTCGTAGAATTCCAAAGAAATTCAGTATACTCGTATACCTGTTAGATCGTTTAACAAAACACATAAACTTGGAACTGCTTACTTTAAGAATACTATTGCCAAGCCAAGATATGTGCGTCGTTACGTATAGATAACCCTTGAAAAAAAAGTAACACGGAATAAGACTTAACACTTCGTAAATAAATAAAAATATTACCTTGCAACTAATGAGAAACAAACAGGCAGTGCCTTCATATTCCTTCCTCCCATCAAATAATCTTGTGTCGAACTCTGTTTGTTAATAAATCCAAAGTAAATACCGATACCACCACATATTGTTAGCATAAAAACAAACAGGATGTAATCAAACCAAGCAAAATGCTGTAACAACAATCTCACTGCCGATACATGTAACTTTTCATCCATCTTTAAAAACTTCAAGAAACGACTACGATAATCAACACTTTCTTGCAAAAACGATTCAATTTTTCCAATATATTTATCAAAAATATTGCGTTCAAGAGTTGTTATAACACATCTCGTGTCAAAGCGTAAATGAATACAAAAGCAATTTTACAATTGCCGGCTGTTATTTTCCTTGGTCGGGGGCTATTTTTGTCCTAAGTGACCATTTCCTACGCTCCGCTGAAATAGACCTCAATAACTTTGAAGGATATTGTTGCGATGTACTGTGGATCTTTGATTTAGTGATAACTGTAGCCAATTGTATTATTATTTACATTATACGCTTCTTATGTACTTGAATCGTGTATTACGAGTAAATATTCGATTATTAGGTACGTACCTAGAATGAATCTTATAATTCATTGAGCTTTTTTTATTTAATGTTTCTTTTTTTATGTTTTATAAAAAAAAGGATTTTTTGTAGTATAGTATCGGACCAAATAATATTAGTGTGTAAGTACTACCTACATTACAAAATGTAAGTAATGTTTTATCGTTAATGTACTGAGTAATTCTTGAGTTTTGAAAAATTGGAAACCAAACATTTCCTCGAAGAGGGACTAAAAGGAATATTAGGATTTCAAGCAACTTAAACTATGTAAAGGTAAATTGTTAGGACAAATGAAAGTCACAGTTGCTTCTTGAAATATTTTATTAAAATAATTCGGTATTACAGAATCAGCTGATTTCTTCGCTTTCTGCAATCGGTTTCATATTTATTGAGGTAGAATTCGTTTGGCAGGTTTCCTGTAACAATTAAATACTTGTACACACAGTAAATATCTTACGGTTTGGCGGTCTCTTATTTTTTAGGTAACTAGCGATCTGCCCGTGCTTCGCAAGGGTGCAATACTTATGTATAATACATAAATGAACCTTCCTCTAAAAACTTTATATCTTTAAAAAAAACCCGCATCAAAATCCATGGCGTTGTTTTAAAGACTCAAGCATACATAGGGACAGGAGCGTCATTCTTTTATACAACCGGATCAGCAACGTAGTATGAACGAGCATAAATCATATATGTTTTTGAATAATCATATTAACTAGACTCTAATTTGATTAATTGATACATAAAGCAGGTAATTTATTATGCGGTTTGAAGCATCACTGACGGATCACATTTTTATCAAATTATTACTTTAATCTATTAAGTAGGTATTATAATTGTCTTTCTTATTTTTAATGACGACTGATTGTCAAAACATAACAGGATTGAGGCAGTTTAGACAGCTACAAGTTTCTTTTAGCACGTGGATCACACTAACATAAGGGTTGGTGTATGTGCGTATTCGCAACAAGAATCAACTTAGTCTACCAAAAGCGATAGTTTTCAATATATGACAGTATTAGTTCCGATTTCGGCCACGTGCCAAATGATCTTTGTAGCACTTCAATCGGAAACGAGGGTTGTAGATTTAATTAGGAATTACGGCTGAAAGAATTTGCACAAAATTGGAAATAGTGCCGGAATTGTTGAAGCAAACATTATCGCAAAAACCTCCTTACCTTATTCTGTCCATAAGCTCTGATATACGGTTCATCTGTGGGATGAGGGGGTTCCTTATACAGTTTCCTGAGCTGTGGAGCTAGCAGCCTTGGTGCGGGTGGTAAATGCGGCTTGCCCCGCGCGCGATTGATACGGGATACTACCGCACCGACACATATGCTCACCATGGCCCCGGCGAGGGTGTACCACATGTAGGAGACGCGGAGAACTGGGTTGACGTCGACGTCACTAAGAAAAAGCGGTACTGATTACTTTAATTTTTGTTCCTGGACTCATTGTACTATATTGAATTTCGCAATAAGGAAATAGTTGACAGAGTTCGGCAATATAATAGTAGCTCAACAACTGTTTTGTTACACTTCCACAATATTTAAAACAGGACAAGCTTGATCCTCAAGTCGGGAATATTGTTTTGATGATAGCGCCATCTATCCTTCAATGTAATATTTATAGTAATAAATGACAGTAAAACAAAAGGCGACGAGTATGGAACTAATGCTGTATAAAATCTGGGTTGGTTTTATACTCTCGGACGGAGTGGACGTGGCGTGACGAAGTGGTGTGACTTGTGGCTTGCTTAATTACGTCTGATAAAGTTCGAGTTAAGTCCTAACGTAGTAACTTACCTAATGACGGGATCCTCAACGATACTGTCGGCGATGGTAAAGTTATAGGTGCAGCCACTAGTACTGAGAGATTTGTGCGGGTGTGTGATTTGCCCCCGAGCTATAGCCAGCTGTGACGTCAGACACCACCAGGACATTATCGCGACGCCGCTTACACCACCCACTAAAGCACCCTGGACAACAACGAAGCTTATATGACAAGTGACATTTTATTTAATAAAACTTCAGAAAAACATTTCATTATCCAGATAATTTTGTAACATTGACTTGTCTTATGTAGCGATACTACAAATCACAAGACAGTGATTCGGCCTTATTTAGTAACAACGCTGAATTGAAAATCGTTCTTTATGAGGTTTTGTCATTGTCAAGTGGAATGTGGAGAAAAATAGACTTTAAGATCGACACATTTCTTGAATAACACCGATAATAGTGCATTTTCAGTCACTAGCTATTATTTATCCTTTATCTCTTCTTAATTTTCAGCTCAGTATGACAAGAAATGCCATTTTCATAAGAAACAAAATAAAAAACTCAATTTCTTACCGTGGCATCTACCCAGGGCATGAGTATTCCCATTGTGAAAACTCCCAGCTGAGGTCCCATGGTCATGGACTCCAGTGTCATGGTTAGCTGCAAGATCGTCCCCATCTTTTCGACTATGAACACTAAACCTGGAAGTTAAATCAATAGTTTTCGAAATCTTTATTCAAAGTTTATTGTTTTATATGCTTAATCCTGTTTGAAAATTCTCTTTTGAAACGACTAATTATAGATGATTAGGGTAGTTTAAATAACATTACCAATTATTCTCCAAAAATGTACTATTTACCAAAATTTTAGAAAATGCAGTCTAATATATTTGCTGCAACTTCCAGTAATAATAATGAGAGTACTCTTAAACTAACTTTGAATATTGAATAAACATTTGGAACAAAATATTTACCTACACAAATAGTGCCCAACAGTATCACGACCCCTCTCATGAGCCAGCTGCTCTGTCTGTCCGATAGCTGCTTGCTAAAGAATGGCTTATAGAAGTCTTCTAGCACCACAGCAGACATTGAGTTCAGACTTGTTGAGAGTGAGCTGAAAATATAACCAAAAATTAAATAAATTCACCTTGTTCCGTTCGATTAATATCAAGGTTTTTGCAAGTATAAGCTCATTTCAGCAGTATTTTTATGGAAGCGATAAAATATATTAAAGCCCAAACATTCGGTGCTCTTCATAAAAATCAGAAATACTTTTTCTACCTATAGGTTGTGTAATAGTTACCTTAAAGCTGCACTAAAAATGCCGGCGACGAAGACACCAGGTAAACCAGGAATGTCACCAAGCACATCCATCACAAGAAGGGGTAGAAGCTGATCTTTCGCTTTTGCTAGCTGAAAAAAGAAATAAGTGTGATAAGATTGTATTTGCAAATTGTGGCAAAGATTTGTAAGGAACTTATGTTGTTAAATGTATTAATTACGGTAATTGCTTGTACTCCTGGTACTGAGGTAAATAAAACTATAGCCATATTTATGTTTACGCAAGCAATTAAAGCTTAATACATAACTACAGACCACCGACACACAATCTAAGTACATTGTTGAATTACTTTCGAAACGCAAAAAGCAGATAACATAAATAAACTTCTAAACGACTTTTAAGTTTCGACTTTATCCAATACGAAAAACCACATACTAAGTCTTAACTCTATAACCTCAACAATTTATTGCAGTGCCCGTATCTCTAGATATGCATAACAATGAACACCTAATACTTGAATCACTTCTCAATCCCAGTACTTCGTAGAAGTCAATTACAGGAAGCCGGTCATTGGTGTTAGTAGGCCACCAGCGCATCTCCATTATTTTCTGACATTGGGATTTGAGCTATCATTGTATCTGGCTTAACCAAGCAATTGTGAGTAGGTACCATCGAACTGTTAGATATTGTCGAGGTTAGGTAAGCTTAATAGGTATGTAACTATGCATGCGCGAGCGATCCCGTGACTTTAGCTTAGGCAGTAGAGGGGGTGTTTTTAGTCGGTGGGAGTCCGACTATGTACCCACGCCGTGCCCTTAGCGTAGGTTGAAGTCTTTAGTATTTCACACCGGGAAAAAATGGTATGTAGCTACCATACGTCGTTGTTGAAGTGATTCCAAAAATTAGTAACGATATATGTATAGTCGATGCGGAAGGCGATGAAGCAAGAACAACACTTAGAAAAGTTCCTAATTTGCAATGGACTTACCTTTGTTTGTAAAGGATCGCAGTCATGAAACCTTGCATATATCAATAGCCCGCAGTAGAGACAGAAGCAATACAGAAACGATATACCAATGCAAAACAGGAAGACTGCCCTGAAATAAGTAAAAAATATAATTTAATAGATACTAGTCAGTTAAATAGGCGAGGAAAGACTATGCTGATTGACTACGATAGCATAATACCATGTATTGAAAGTATTCAGTTTATTTCATTACTTGAAGAAAATATTCCTCTAAACCAAAATAGCTTTCTATCTCTCGTATTAATTAAAGTTTAAACTGAGACATAACATCAACTGCAAGACTTACCATTTAGCGCCCTTTAGAGTCGGCAATGATAGATATCTTTGCACCATCGTCTGATTGACAGCATTGGCTTGAAGCCAGTAAATTGTTCCTCCAATTACCAAACTCCATATCGTGTGGCGGGTCAGAGGATTCGGATCCCAACTGCAGACGATAGAAAAAATAACAGATTGTTGTAAGTAAGATTTTGCATCCACTGTGAAAGCTAGTAATTTTCATTTAAATAAAGATGATAGAAATAAAATGCCCATAAATGTACAAGATAGGTAGATGGAATAAGCAATGGTCGCCTACAATGGAATTCATTAAAAACAACTGCTTGGATTCATGCTAAAAATAACAAATATACATCAGTTTATTACTAGATAAACTATTCCAATAAATCAGAACAGTCGTTGTGGGTTGATGTCTAGGTACTACACAAAGCAATCACTTTGAATTACGCTATTAAGATGCACGGAAGAATGCAGTTATGGTACATCGTATGTCAGGTAACTTGTAGAGATGACAGACAGTAATCGTATATAATTAGAATACCTACAGATAGAAATCAATTTGAATGTATATTATTGTGAGCAGTTAGGGTTTTTATAGATCAAATAAGTCAGCAAAATTTTTACCTAAGAAATTCCTTACGTTAAGTACTGGTTATAACAATTTACGATTGTGCACAATATAAGTGTCAATCAGTCCTTGCTAAATTCAATAATTCAAAAGCTCGTAATTATCAGACTTATCTTTGATATTTATATATTGAACATACTTACTTTGGCATTTCAATCCTTTCGCTATCCATATTCCTCTGGAAGACAACTCCTATGCCGCCTACATCAATAGTCCCTTTTATTGCAACCAAGGCCATTGCGCCAAACATTGCCGTAATTTGGATCACATCCGTCCAAACGACCGCTTGTAATCCACCCTAGGTCATAAAATATACGTTTTAAAAGCAACATTTATTAATCTAATACAAAGAAATCTTTTGAAACTTACAGCACTGGTGTAAAAAATGCAAACCAAACACACAATTGGTGTTATGACGTGAATATCCACGCCCGTTACTGAAAACAAAAAGCATAGCATAATTATAACTTTCAATGAGTGAGTTCCTAAAGCAGCATTCGTAAATGGATGTGGCTCAATGCAAAACTATCTTCCGTCAATCGGGGCATTCTTTACCCAGCCGATGGATCAATATCGAATGTAAAGGTCTTAAAGTTGTTCCCTGTGGTACACCTAAGTGTCTTAAGTCTTAGGTGAGTGATATAATGGAAAATTCTACAGGAAATAAGCAATTAATAATTTGGATTACAAAAAAGGGAAATACCCAAAATCAAGTAATGTAAATATTTATGTGCTACAAATCAGATATAAACAAAGTATTCGTAAATTAGGTGATGTTACCTTGATTAAATGCCAATGCTGGAACGTAAATTACAATCGGAAGCCAGCCTATCTGAAATTGATCAAGATTGTTAATTGTTATTTATGTCTACGTCATAATGATAAAATCAAAGTTAATTTAATCCTTACCAATGTAAACGCAAATAAAATCGATCCAAACAGTCGTACTTTATTGTCGAATCTAATAGATAAGTACTGAAAACAAATGAATCATAGTTAATACGTCATATTAACAATTCAGGTAGGTATTATTGTGGGAACAATAACATACCGATGTAAAAAACAAATAAAATAATTTAATTCGAATTAGATTGAATTTATTACTAGCTTACCTCGTAATTCGAAGTTATTTTGAGTTCGTGGAATACAGGCAAGTAAATTTGTGTCATTATGAGAGACATTAAAAATATGGCTCCTATTATAAACGCATACTGTGTTCCGTGCATGTAGACCTCCGTTGGTGATCCTAATAAAGTTATTCCTGAGACGAAACTGGATAAAAATAATAAGGTATTAATTAAATTAGGTACATTTTAAATAAACTCGTAAAAATAGGGATTCTTTAAGAAGTTACTTTTAGCATACAATTTTCTATTTACCTACTACCTATTGAACATTTTTTCTCGGGTTAATGAACAAAATAAATGCGACTGATTGTATAATACTGTAGAATACCTAATTATAAATAAGTACTACGCGTAATTGCACAGAATTGCTATTGAAAATTAGTAAGGCACTCAAACTTGGTAAAATTGAATTTAACGGAAAGTAAGCACAAATCTTACCTTGCTACCAGGGACATAGAAACAGGAACAACTTGCATGTTTCTCCCACCGAGAAGGTAATCAGCTTGAGTAGTTTGTTTCTTCAAAAAACCCCAGTACACTCCAACGACAGCACTAATAGCCAACATAAACACGAAAACCACATAGTCCACCCAGGAAAATCTTTGCATCAGATGAGTCAATTCTGCAACATCACCTTCCATTTCCCCCATAATGATTGGACGAAAAACGATTTCGCAATATTAAATCACATAAACTTAATACGAGGCACTTCCCAATTTTTCTTCAGATTAACTTCTAAGACACCTTCAAATCTCGGTGCAACAGATTTTTTTATTGAAATTAATAGCTCGTATCATATCAATGTGCGTAGCGTTTAAGGCACCCAACATTCAAATGCATGAGTCCGCCGAGACGTAAGCTCAATCTGTTACAATGAAACAATTACGATAACTCGCAATTTAAAAGAGGATGTTGCGAGATCGCCCCCCAACGGTAGCTAGGAGCAAATCGGGAACTGACTACTTGCACCTAAAATGCGTAGGTTGGACATCGTGAATGCTTCCTCCGCGTAGTATGGAAATTAGTACAGTCGAGGAAAATCTTCGACCTAATTTTCGTAAGTATTTTCTTCATCGTTCTTAGGAAAATCCGAGGTCACCTAGTTTTTCTCAACCTGGATTTTAGGTCAAAGTAGTTATAGTGTGAAATTTTCGTCTTCTTTATTACGTACAATGATCAAATTCACTATTCCATTGTATGAAAACTTTTAGCTTAAGTACAGATGAGTACCGTCAAAATATTGACCGATTGACCATTGTGTCGGAACACTTTACGAGGCGAGACTCGAAGCTCGGTGCTTCCAAAAGAAGCCATTGATTTCTACAATATGTTTTATACGAACTCTATTCCCATATTATGGTATTTGGAATAAAAAATTGACCCTCATCTCAGCAATCCGTTCGATATGGTGGTTTAATACCTGGTGAAGAAGAATGGTAGGGAATGGCGTTTACGTATCAACATGCCAATTCTTTAGATAAATATTTAACGAGGTTAAAGATGTGCCCTGTATCTAAAACAAGCTCGCGCTGGATATAAAGGATTTTTTACATAGATACTTTACACTTTTCTGGGTGCATAATGAATTTAGTGAACAGCGACGGGCCCAAAATATTGTGCAGCGTGCTTGTTGTTCGCCATCATTGGTACAGGTAATGACGCACTTTTAGCGAATATACTTCTTTGATAGTGTTAGCTGAGTATGATCTTAATTGTAGTTGTTTTAAGTAAAAGGAGTTAAAGACCTTGGCATTCATGGACAAACGTTAAATTATGTACTAAGGTGAATCAAACGTTTTACGTTAGATTACCTTCCAATATAATATATAACGTTAATTCAGTCACAATAAAAAATAGTATATTCAATGTTTATCATTACGTTGGAAAATAAAGTCTATGTCCGTTTTTAACTGTCTATTTTCATTCAAATCATTCATTCATCTCAAAAACTTTGATAATCTGTGGTGATAGTTCAACTTCAATATTAATTGTCAAACAAAATTTTAAGAGGTTGTATTTGTAAACCAAAACAAATCAAATTCTTAATTTGTCTACATTCAGATATCTAACAACTTAACAAAATAAAATACATCGCCAGCCAAATGGCGGGCCTTCTACTTAGTCCTACAGAAAAAGTATTCATCGTTCACGGCGTACAGGTAAGTGTTAACATAACCTAAATTTTATTAGGACGATCAAGTTTTTCCTAATTGTTTTGACTCTTACTTTAATCCATTACTTTATATATATATAAAAGAATAAGATTTTTTTTATATATTATGTTTTGCGTAAGTAACGTATATAATGTATCTTTCAACCTTTTTTTATAGGAGGATTATCGCTCCGATGGAAGATCAAATATTGATTACCGGCCGATGGAGCTGGAGACAGATGTAGTGAGTCACGCTAGTGGATCGGCCCGGCTTCGTCTTGCTAACACAGACATACTCGTCGGTGTTAAAACTGAAATAGATGTACCATCACCCGAAAATCCAGATTTAGGCAAAATTGAATTCTTTGTTGATTGGTGAGTATGTGCCTTTTAAAAGGCCTTAAGTAATGCAGAGATTTCGTTTTAATGCACGTTTTACAAATGCTGACAAGACTTCTGATATCATGCCACCACTATTTGTATAGTGTGCTGCGTCTTTTTGTAGTATGTTCTTATGTTTCATCAAAACCAGCATAGACATGCTATTAATTATGTAAAAGGTAATTTTATAAACACTAGGCATTCCAGCAAGTAAGATAGTCAGAAACCAGAAATGGATTTTGGTCCCTTTTTTAAATAATAAAAAAAAAAAGGGACCACTCGGTCCGGTTGGGTCTGAAACTAGTCGGGCTATCCCGATAAATATGCGTGAGTAAACCGTTATATCGTTTGAGTACCTTTTTTTTTATTGATAGAATGTTTCAAGAGGAAGGATATGTATAATACATCAGAAGCACCTTTACAAAACTGGCGTGGATTAGTTAAGAAATAAAATTATTGCTCTTATCATTCCAGTTCAGCCAATGCAACTCCTGAGTTTGAAGGCAGAGGTGGTGAGCAGCTGGCTATAGGCATCTCCAACCTGATGCAGAGAGCATACCACTCATCACAGGCCTTCAACCTGAAACAGCTGTGTATATTTGAGAGTAAACAGTGCTGGAAACTCTATGTTGATATATTGGTAAGAAACACCACACCAATAAAACTTACATAATGAATAGGTCTTGTTCAAGAATGACAGTGACCATTAGGGCTCTCATTGTCATACAAACTTATTTTATTATAAATGGGAAAGAGGAGAGGATTTTAAAACATTATAGAAAATTTATGTGCAAAATTTATAGGTGCAGGTTTTATGGCAAAAAATTTTGTTTCTAATTAAGGAAACTGTATTAACCTGCATTTAATGCAAGCGAAAAGAAAAAGATAGTTTTTAAATAAAATTAATAGACAAACACTTAAGAATATCTCTTAGCAAAATATTGTTCCTATGAATTTCTATAAGTTTACTTTGCATTATGAAAGTAAAATGTACATTTATTTCCATGCGGCTGTCTTAAAAAAACTGCAAATCAGTGAAATATTGCATTGAAATAGCTCTATGCTTGAGCAAAGTAATGTACTATTTACTACATATATTATCATGGAAAAGGCACATGAATTACTGCACTTTCGGCTTGCCCAAATATTCTTTTATTTCGGTACTTATTAGAGTAGTTGTAAAATGTATGTTTACTAATTTAGTCTTTATTAATACAGTCTACATACCATCAAACACAAACAATATATAAAATTCTTATGTCACAATGCTCAATCCCGCACTCCTCCGAAATGGATTGACTGATTCTTTTGGAATTTAGTGTGTGATTGGGTAGGTCATAGAATCGGTCCACATCTATTTTTTTTATCCCGAATTATATTTTTTCTTCCCGGGATTAAGTCATGGGCAACAGTTAGTAAAACTATAATTTCTTCATTTCAGATATTGGAATGTGGAGGTAACCTATGTGATGCAGTTTCATTGGCTGTTAAAGCTGCTCTGTTCAACACAAGGATACCATTTGTAAAGGCAGCGCTTATGGACGGTGGAAATGTTGACTTACAGTTGTCTGATGACCCTTATGATAGCAAGCTGTTGGATGTAGGGTCCGCTCCATTACTGGTACATTTAGTTTTATATTAATATGCTCTATTTAGTAGAAAAAATATTTATTTCTTTTTATAAGCTATTTTAAGGTTGGCTGCCAGTCTCACCAGATTTAGTTGAATACTGTGCAGTTCCCGGTGCGAATAGGGCTGACCCATATCCACCAATGGGTGTCGTAAGAGGCGACTAAGGTATACTACCCGATGCATACCACCTAGCACCTCGGGTCAACCTCCTGGTGGGGAGTAAACCACCAGCAACAGCATTCCCAAGGAGGGTTGGCGTCAGGCAGGCGGCCGGCCGTAAAAATATACAGCCAAAACCTCAGCAGCATGGATAAGACATGCTGCGCCGACCCCAAATAATAATAATTGGGATAAGGGCAGGGGAATGATGATGACCACTTTTTACTTTTATTGGACTTAATTCTGAGGCTATTTATTACAATTATTATTTGTTTTCTAAATATTTTCAATTTTAAATCAATACAGATGGAGTTCAATATTTAAGTGTTAGTCTGTTTGAAATATGTATTTTTATAAATTAATAGAAAAAAAGTTACATAGTTGAAACTGCCTCCGCTTATCTTGTTAAAATGAACAGTAGTCAAAGATGCAGTGGCTGCTATTAAAACATTATTTATAAAAGAGATTTTTCTTTCAGGTAACATTATGTAAAATAGGTGACAAATGCGTAGTAGATCCGTCAGCTGAAGAAGAAAGCTGCAGTGTTATATCAGTGATAGTAGGCATCACAGGTAACTCCAGCTGCTTTAGTGAGGACAACTCCTCACCAGATACTGGTGGCAAGTTCACGACCATAGACATGAATGGACCGGGGAGTGTCGCTCCAAAGACATTAAAAGATGCCATTAATCAAGGAATGTAAGTGTGATTTTTTTTAAGATTATTATTTCGCAAAAAAATCATTAATTAGGAAAACTGCATTTAGGCAGAAAGTAATGTTACCAAAACATGATTTTCGCAGAATGGCTTTAAAGCCATTTTTTCTCAGGGAGTTGATAACATGAAACACAAGGGTTCATTTTTAATGATAGACAGATTTGTCTCTTGGTTGTGGGATCCATCTTGGGTACTTTGTCTGTCACATTTTTAGAGTCCAGTTCGCTTTTTGTGTGAGAGAAAACTGTGATATGTATTTTACTTGATTGCCAAAAAACGAGCATATTGTGTTAGATGTTAGACACTTGTCTTTGGAATTAAAAAAATAATCTATGTATAAAATTACATGTCACCATTATTTTATTAGTATTTTCATTGTTCACAGAGTTGCAGCGAAACTGCTTGACAAATCACTAGGTGAAGCCTTATTACGAGAGAGACAAGAAAGTGTTAAGTTAAAAAAATATTCCTATGGATTTTTAAAGTAAAATGTTTACCTACTCAAATTATTATTTTATTTATAAATGAAAAACGATTGTTTTTGGGTCCTTTAAATACTTTATTGATAAAACCATACAATTTACGTCACTACAATCATTAATTGATTAATTATGTAAATATATAGTTCCTACTACATAATGTCATTAAATGTAAAACTACTGCCAAATTCAGTCATAACCAAATATCACATACTTTTCCACTACCCTCATAAGATATATATTATTATATATTAAAATTAATTATACGACTATCACACTGATAAAATAAATACTTTTTAAAGGAATGTCAAAATGTCTGATAAAGAAGTGTAATGAATGATATATGTGTCTTATTGTTATTATAATATTGAATGAGATACTACTGTAAAAGGCAAGATAAGTGAATATCCCTAATGGATAAAGAACAGTAAAGACTACAATGCTAAATGCTTTAGTTAGCATCTACATACCTTATACCATATATTAGGCGCAAAAATCTAAAGATGATATGACATCTTCTAACTCTACTACAATTATCTTCCTACGAATAGAGATACCTGTAAACTTGACAGTACAATTTTGAAACCCATATAGGTTGAGTTTGTCCTAATAAGTATATATTAAGTAAACATCAAGATTCAAAAAGTAGATGGCCTAATGCCTAAATATGGGCCGAATGTCTTAGCTTCGTGGGGTTGAGCGGGGTAAGTAAGTCCAAGACAGTGGCGATGTTGGGTCCTTGCTTTTAAGCAGGTGGGTCAGTCAGCCAGCCTCGTCAATGATCCCATAAAGCAAGCTTCGGCCTTTGGCCTCGATGTGGGCCCAATCGCTTCACTTCTTGACCGGGGTGAGCAGGTCCAGGACGGCTGCGATGTTACCATCCTTGTTCTCAAGCAGACGAGTCAGCCATCCACCCTCGTTGGTAAAGCCCATTGTGAGCATCTGCTGAATAGCAGCATCAATGTGGGCCACTGTAAAATTATTAATTTCTATTAGTGTTGGAACTTTACTCAAGTGAAAGCAGTGTAAAAAGGTAACTACAACTACAAACTACTTGTTAATCCATGCATGCAATATTCACCTGTGGGCTGCACCTAAATAGCATAAAAAATGCCAACGAATAGATTAAATACTAAGAAATAATTTAAACAATACCCATTTCCGTACACTAAACTCATATGTGGTGCTATAGTATTGTTCCTCTAAAATCTTAATACTGTACAATATTCCTCAATTTAATGAAGAGGTCATTATTTGTTTTACTTCACAAAGTGAATGTGTGTATTTTGTATTAAAAACAAATGTATGATTACAATGAGGCCGTTATGTAAGTGTGACAAACAGGTTGAATATAATAGCTTTGTATAACGAGAATTTCTATCAGATATCTTTTAGAGGCCCTGCAAGCGTTTGAAGCTAAACCATTCTAGCAAGATCATGACATGTTTCTTTTGTATCAGTGTAATAAACACAATACTGTCTCATAACAATAAGAAAACAGTAATACGCAAGGTATGCTACCAAGCGTATTACAAAGTAATAACAAGGAAAACTATCACTCAATCCACTCTGCGACGCAGTTTATAACTAACGCGGGGGTCGGAATTCTACTCATTGTGTACCTAACGCTCTATGCAAATAAAAACGAAATGTATTATTTACTTTATTCTGAAAACAATAGGTACTTCAAGACGTTAGTACCAGACAGATATTTTAAGTGTAAAATCCAATAAGGCTTTGTTATTAAATAGAACGAGCGATAACAAGCAATAAAACAATATTATCTTTCCTGTATCGCACGAAATCGGTTAGTCAGCT